>OX456525.1:136462605-136613105 GCA_949748255.1 Eustalomyia histrio
ATACCTTTGTATCATCTAGCGGTAATTTCATTTAAATATATCTACCGATTTCGGTATTATAGACATACATATGATTAAAATCTTACCACGGAATGCTTTCACACGAGGTAGAAATTCTGAAAGAGCATTGAAAATGCACATCAATAGGGCTTTCAGTCAAATTAGACGATTATTTTGCAAGATACTCCTAAAACGAAAAATTATCAAAATTCTGAAAGTATTAGTTATGTCATAATGAAAGAGGAAAAATTATCTAAAATTTTATGAAAATTATAATTGAATAGCTCTAATACTTTCTATATACAGTGGACTCGTAAAAACGTGAACACCCGTAAGTGTGAACGTCAAACTTTTTTTATACAGACTACTCTAAAACGTGAAGAAAGTCGTGATTCTTCTGAATTTCTGCTTAAAATTTTAAATAATATCCTTTAAAAAACAAAAGATTCAGTTTAGAAATATGCGCAGCATGGCTTAGAGTTGTAAATTTTCAACAACTAACTTCAAACTGATGAAGTATAATAATTTGTATCAATTTTATTAATAATCACGCAGAGAAAAAACATGGTTGGGGTAATCATATTCATAATCATATTTTTGGTATTACGCCGTACTATAATATAGTTATCAATTTTATGAAAATAAAATAACCATAATTTAACTATAACATGGCCCTACAGTTATATTATGATTCGAAACTATAAAAAAGTTATTAAAATTTAAGAATATTTCTTTAACAACTGTTTGATATTAAGGACTTTTTCAAGAAAACTTCTTTGATTCAATGGAATTTTTCAAAGAAAAATACTTCCAAAAAATTCTTAAATTCTTAGGAATTTTTTAATAAAAAAACATGGATTCTATGGACTTTTTCTAATAGAAAAATTCTTAGAGTCGAAGGACATTTTTGAGATTTTTTTTTTCAAATAGTCCTTAGAGTCACAAAATTTTTTTAATAAAATTCCTTAAAATCCAAGAATATTTCTGCTAGAAAAAGTCCTTAGAAACTAAGTATTTTTCATGATGAAAAGTCCTCAGAAACTAAGAATTTTTTATTAAAAAAAGGCATTAGTTTTTTTAAGAATACTCGTATAAGAATATTTGCCTACGAAACAGTTTGCAGAATCTGAGTATTTTACTTTGAGGAAAAGTCCATAGAATCTAAAAATGTTTCTATCAGAAAAAATCTAGTATTTTGTATAAGAAACCTTTTCGTACAAAACAACTGTTGAGTTATACAGACTTTTTCTTAAAAAATATTATTTTATTAATATTTCACAAGAAAATCGTTATTTTACAAGAATTGAATTTATTAACATATTTTTGAAAAAACTATTATTGTTTTTGTTGAAGGGAATTAAAAAATATAAAATCATTATTTGTTATGGAATCTTTTTGAAAATGAATTTTTTCGACAATGAATTGTTTAGTGTTAATTATCCCAGTAAAAATGTAAACTCTTAAGAACAGGCTGTAGAACACATTCTACGGCATTAGCATAGATTCCAATGTATTCTTTTTGTATGGAGTTCGTCCTATTAGCAATAGGTTCTTTTTCTACAAACTGGAGCAGGTTACTTTAGAACTGGTTCTAGAACCAATTATACAACTTGTTCTGGAACAGTTAAACCTTATATTATGGTTTTCAGGAAACAGTTCTAGAACCTGTTTCATGGAACCGATGGTAAAAGAACTTTTTCTAGAACAGATTCAGAGATAATGGGTTCTAAATACTTTTGCAAAATAATGTTATATGTAACAGGTTATATGTAAAGTCCCCGGCCTGACACATATATGGCGCTACTAGACTTAAATCGATATGATTTTTAGTTAGCCCTAACCTTTAAATAACACATGTATAAATTTGACAGCTGTCGTATCATTAGTTTGTGAATTATAGCATTTTGAGTAAAGCAACTTTTGTTATTGTGAAAAAAAATGGATAAAAAGGAATTTCGCGTGTTGATAAAATATTGCTTTTTGAAGGGCAAAATACAGTTGACTCAAAAACTTTGCTTGATGACGAGTTTCCCGACACCGCCAAAGGAAAATCAACCATCAAGGATTGGTATGCTAAGTTTAGACGTGGTGAAATGAGCACCGAAGACGGTGAACGCAGTGGATGCCCAAAAGAGGTTGTTACGAACGAAAACATCAAAAAAATCCACAAAATGATTTTATGTCCGTAAATTGAAATTGAATAAAATAGGTACCCCAAAGATATCAACTGAACGTGTACATCATATAATTCACGAATATTTGGGCATGAGAAAGCTCTGTGCAAAGTGGGTGCCGCGCGAGATATTCAAGTGTAATAAACCCGAGTTTGTTCGTCGATATGTGACAATGAATGAAACATGGCGCCATCATTTCACTCCGAAGTCCAATCGACAGTCATCCAAGTGGACTGCACGTGATGAACCAACCAACCAACTCCAAAGCGTGGAATGACGCTACAGTCAGCTGGCAAGGTTATGGTGTCTGTATTTTGGGATGCGCATGGAATAATTTTCGTTGACTACCTTGAAAAAGGAAGGACCATCAATAGCGACTATTACATTGCGTTATTGGACCGTCTGAAGGATGAAATCGCCGGAAAACGGCCGCATTTGAAGAAAAAGAAAGTGCTATTTCACCAAGATAATGCACCGTGTCACAAGTCAGTGAATTGGGCTTCGAATTGCTTCCGCATCCACCGTATTCTGTATATCTGGCTCCCAGCGACTATTTTCTGTTCGCAGATCTCAAAAGAATGGTCGCAGGGAAGAAATTTTCGTCGAATGAAGAGGTCATCGCCGAAGCAAAGGACAAATCGTACTACAAATATGGTATCGAAAAGTTTGGAGGGTCGCTATATCACCCTTGAAGGGAACTATGTTGAATAAAAAAACGAATTTTGCCAAAAAAAAAAAAATGTGTTACTATGGTAGGCCGGGGATTTTCAATTGACCTGTTATAAGGCATTTTCGAAAATTAAACCTCCCAGGTAAAAATAATTATATATTAGAATTTTTAAATAGGTGACTGAACTGATAAAAATTGTTTTTATCACTGTAAATGTCGAAGTATTATTTTATTTCATTAATAATTAATTATTGATTTTATAGTTCCATAATTATTATATTTTTTTCATAGTAAGAATTTTTGTTACCACAGTATGGTTACAGCCAAACATGTTATAAAATAGAAAGTGCCAATCATGAAATAATAAAATATTTACTATAGTAATGATGGAAGCGACCATATTGATGGTTAGAACCTATTTGTAAAACAATAAATTAATTGTGACAACCATACCTGAATGCAGCAAGCATAATAAAGTAGCGGTGATCATGTTGCAACTATATTTTTTCTCTGTGTGAACTGTTTAAATTTGTTATATTTTTATTCAATTTACCGATAAAGAACAAAGTGCCAACTGAATTGAATTACTACAACCAAAATTCGATTTGTATGTTGAAAATAAAATTAAGTTGTGTTAAGCGTACTTTCTTGTGACCACCAATATTCAGTTCTATGAACCCATTTTAGGCGAAGTAAAAGAACTTAAGTTTGAAACTGACCATAAAAATTTGAACTTTGATCTTTTTAGCGGTTTAAAGTTCTTTAATTTGTCTCAAATTTTTACCACCAAAAAAAACTGAAGTCTTTTAAACCATCAATAAATATAAATTAAATTTTTTTAAATTTCTTTCTACAAAAATCAATAAATAACTCTTTCGTCTAAACTAAATTGACTCATATTGTTACAAATATAATAACATGTTTATTTCCACATAAAGAAACACCTATTTAATAAATTTACTAAACAACTGTCAACATATTACAAAATGACAGTGTTACAATACACAATAAGTAATGAAACCCCTAAATTTGTTTTTGTTGCGACTTTATACACAGTCTAAATGGAAATTCCTCGTTGTAAACATATATTATCTACAATTTTTTTTTAACAATTCAAAAGTTTCCTTATAAAATTCTATCGAAATTTATAACATTATTGTCACTAAATAAACGATCAAATGACTATTTAGAAGAAGAAAAAAACGAAGAAGTTTGAATGTCACCAAAGAATAAAACTACAGAGAATACAGTGAATACAATATTAATGCTACAGTAAATCACCTACACCCTCTTCCCACGTAAGTATTTACAGGAATTTTTCAATACTTTTTTTTCGAGTTTATGAAAGCACCCTTTCAGTTGTGGAAGCTAAACGAACCCTTTTCTCTTGTTTAGCTTTTCAATATGTTGTCTTTAGATATTAAATGCTTGAAAAGGAATATAAAGGACGATGGAAAAAAGGAAGCTATAGTATAAAAGTTTGATAAAACGGTTGTTTAAAATAAAATTTGGCGTCTTAAATTATGACTTTTTTTCATGGTTGTTGTTAAAATTCCCCAAGGAATTTGGTAACAATTTATTTTTTTTTTTCCTTTATTTTTTTTATGAAAAAACAAAACTTTTCGACAAGTGTAAAGTTTTTGTATTACATTTTTTGTTATAGAATATTGTTGATTCTTTGAATTGAAATTTATATTTGTTAATAATAAGGTTGACATTGTTGACAGTTAAATAGATGTTTGACATTTGATTTTAGAAAATGTTTCAATTTTTTATTACATTAAAAAATGTATAACTTAGTACAAATTTGTATATTTTTAAAGCGTTTTTTTAACAAAATGCAGCAAAATTAGAATTAGACAATTTGGCAGTTTACCACAGAATATATTCTAACTAAATAATTATGGGGGTAAAATAAATGCAATTGCTGTCAAAAAGTTTACCCCGTAATAGCATTTAAAATTAAATGATATTTCAGTTATTTTACTAGTTAAAACAACGGCAAAGTTAGTTAATTTGAAGTGAATTTTAATGTACGCTTTTTTGACTGCAATTGCATTTAATCTCACCGAGTTGAAATCAAATAATAATAATAATCAACTGCTTAAAAATTTAACTGCTTTTGCGTTACTTAAATTTTAGGCTACATGAGATATAAAAATCAAAATTATATCATATTTGACTTGAGATCTTACTTTTTTAGGAATATTTTTAAATTAAGTATGAATCTTATTAATATAAAAATGATTCATGTTAAACTATTTTTTTTTTATTTTAAATAATATGTCATCATTTAAAATTTTGTTTGCTCGTTTTAAAAATGATTAAAACATATTTTAATTGAGAAAGAAAAACACTTAATTTGAGGCTACTTCTATTTAATTTAATGATGTTTCAGCTTGATTTAAAAATATTTTAAATTTAATAAAAATTTTGTGAGTTTACCAGATTTGCAGTGTTCGTATTGACAGTTTAAAAACTTTTACATTACATTTTATTGTAGTGAAAGCTCAAACAATAACAATTGTAAGAAATGTTTTTGTTGAGCAAATGTTGCCACTTGATTAGCTACTTGACATCTGCTTTAGTAAATACAACTCTGTATTCTTTTAGCATATCAAACAATGTTTAAATTTAAATTAGTTTGTATTTATCATGTCTTTAAATAAAAATCTTTTTAAAATTTCCATTTCATAGATGGTTTTCAAAATTATATTTGCAATTTAGTGTCATTTTGTATATTTTTAATTTTACAGTTTATAGCTGCTGTATGAAGCATGTTCTATGTCACTTATCACTTGACACTTGTTATTGTAAAGAATTATTTGTGGTGGCTCATTTTTTTTTTGTCTTGTTTTCAAACAATTTCTTGTGTATTTCTAGTGTAAGTATATTTTTTTTTTTGCGTCACTTGCAAATATTTTTTATTTTATTTTTTAATATTAAGCAGAGCAATGAACGAAGTAAAATAAACAAAATAAAGGAGCTATAAACTGATCTGAAAATAAGCTACATGCAATTAGAAGAACTATAAATTAGAAATTGAGGAAAACTATGCGAAATAAAGCAAAATGTGCAGAATGTTTTAGCCTCCGGAATACTAATGAATAGGGAAAAGTTCTGGGCTAAATACCGAAAACATATGATTTTTTTTATACAGTAGTCCTTCACATATTAGAACCGTTTTGTTATTCACAGAAAATTAAAAGAAAATTAAAAAAAAATCCCGCAAATAATATAGAACAACCGGTTGTAATTTCTGAGTTTTTCTGAGTCATTTATCACAAATTAATAATTATGTTACTGTAATTTGCCAGCCCGAAGAGAAAAAAATGGTTGCAACATGATCACTGCTACTATAGTATATTTGCTGCATTCGGGTATGGTTTTCACAACCAAGTTATTGGTTTATAAATGGGTTCTAATATAAATGGTTTCTAATAAAGATTGCCACTTTCTATTATATAATATGGTTGGCTGTAACAATACTGTGGTACAAAAAATTTTTACTATGAAGAAAATATAATAATTATGGAACTATAAAATGCTGACAACAATCAATGAACAATTATAAATCAAATAAATGATGACTTTGGTATTTACAGTCATAATACTGTTTTGTTTTCATAAAAAAAAATTGTATCAGTTTGGTCACCCATGTAAAAATGTTCATTTTCACCTGGGGTTTTTTATTTTCGAAATTGAGTTATACATATAACATTATTATTTACAGTAACAGATTCAAAATTTTTTGTGAAATAACGACTTTCTTGTGGAAAAGGTACTCAGAATATTGATAAAATAATTTTTAATAAGAACAAGTAAAAAAAGCTTAAATTCGGCTGTGCCGAATCTTTGAATACCCTCCACCAATGTTCTCTATTGTTTTTGATACAATGTAAAAAACTTTTGAAGTAAAATTATGGAGGTGAAAAAATTTTTTTGAGTTGAGAAACTTTTTTGGATGCGGAAACGAATTCTTTTACCTGAAAAAAATTTTTTGAAGTGAAAAATATTTAAAGCGTACAAAATATTATTAGTTTCTAAGCGATTGGTGAAAAAACATGAGAAATATATTATATACCAGTCGCTACTATGAATATGTACTATGTAAATTACACCAATTTGTATGGAAAATTTATAGGTATCTTCACATTTTCAACCATAACTTTTTAAACGCTAGACCGATTTTGCTCATTTTCAATACCAAACTTCTCGGGAGGATGTACAATAATCTGGGTAAAAATAGGCACCCCCGGTAGCGTCTTCGCGTCGTGATAGCCATTTCAACAGACAGGCAGACAGACAGACGGACATCGCTATATCGACTTAAAATGGCATAAGGATCACGAATATATATACTTTTTGGGGTCTTAGACCTATATTTCGACATGTTACAAACGGAATGACAAACTGATATATAACCTCACCATATATAATGGAGGGTATAAAGAGAGTTGTTTTGTACGAAAAGGTTTCTTATACAAAATAATAGATTTTTAGAAATTTTTCTATGGACTTTTCCTTAAAGTCCTTAGATAAATATTGATATATTCTTAAAAGACTTAGATACTAAGGGTTCATTTGAATAAAAAATTCTTAGATTCTGAGTACTTTTCGTCATGAAAAATACTTAGATTCTAAGAGCTTTTTCTAGTGGAAATATTCTTAGATTCTAAGGACTTTTTCTAATAGAAAAATTCTGAGACTCTGACGACTATCTAAAAAAACCTAAAAAATGTCCTTAGATTCAAAGAATTTTTCTATTAGAAAAAGTTCATAGAATCTATGTTTTTTTGTTAAAAAAAAGTCGCCTGCGGGAAAAGGACCTATCCCAGGACACGTCACGTGACCGGTTAATTTAAAATGGGCTTGTCCTAGGAGAGGATCAATTTCCCTCTATGACATGCCACAGTACTAGTCTAAAAAAACATGTTATGATTTTTAAACCGGCCACGTGGTAGGTACTTTAGGAACCGCTCCTCTTTTCACCTCTTTTGTGATATGTATTTTCGTAACCGGTCCACATTTTACCTATCACGGGACAGGTCCCAATTCCTAACTGACATATTTTTCCCCCAGAGTCGTAAGAATTTAAAAATCTTTTGGAAGTATTTTTCTTTAAAAAAAAGTCCATTGAATTTTTCTTGAAAAAGTCTTTAATATCAAATATTTTCTTTATGAAAAACATTTCTTAAAGAAATGTTCTTAAATTTAAAGAATTTTTTCATAGTTTCGAATCACAATATAACTGTAGGGACCATATTATTGTAAAAGTATGGTTATTTTATTAACATAACATGATTACTATATTATACTACGACTATGATTGGCACAATCATAATCCAAAAAATATGTGATGCTCTTCGAATATGATTGCACCAACCATGATTTTTCTATGCGTGTATGTCCTGTCTCGTGTACTTTTTGAGGAAATTAAAAAAGGTGTTCGGGTTTAGGTTTCCTCTGTGGTTGTGGGAGACAATGGGACTTTGGACCTCTAAATGAAATGAATTCGCTGTTTAGTGGGTTTCCATTTAACCTTAACTAGGAAGTATTTCTGTTATATTATAGACGTTCTATTTAGAGTGATTTTGTTTTTTTTAACTAAAACATTTTTTGTTGAAAATATTTTTTTTTTTTTTTTTGAAAGAGATAAATTTACTAATTTTTTTTAACATAAAATGTTGTTAATTATAACAAATTTGATTATAAGCACAAAATTCGGGAAAAATTCATACATGTTTCATACACATGATCTCGCGCATGATTTTTTGATTATCAGATTCAAAAATATTTTCCTTATAACAATTGTAGGATATTTTTGATTGCATTAATTGTAGGGTATTCAGAAAAATGTCATTTAAAATTTGTGTTTAATGTGCCATACCACAATTCAATGTGTTTATTTTGTACGTAGGTGTTAAAAAGAATTTATGAATTATATTTTTATAACATGTATTATTGTATTGTGTTGTGTGTTGAATATTTATTTATTTAGTTTTTTTTTTCATTTCTTAAGCATCTTTTTAAACTATGTAGAGATGTCACTACAATTACAAGATGATCTGTTTCTTTTTTTTTTATTTCAGATGCTATTTTAAATTATTAGCTGCATTAGCTTTTATTTCATCTATAGAGTTCCATACATAAATACATATGAACGAGTATGTAAATATAGTTTGTGTTAAAAATAAACTAATCATATTGTAGTAGTTGATGAGGTTGATGCTTTTGCTACTACTACTGATGATGATGATGACGTCTTTCCATGTTTATTTGGCGATTATTGAAGACATCCTGTACTAGTGATATGATACTCTGAGTACTAAATACTTCTACTACTCATAATTCATTATTATTATTACTTTTTATTAGTTGGTACACAATTTTATTGTTTTTAGTAATAATAATAAATTTTTTTGTTATACGAGTTTAAATTTATTGTTATAGTATGATGTGTGATCTAAGGAATGTGCATTTTTTTTAGATTAAGAATTATATTTTAATCAACAAAGATTTAAAATGCTACAAAAAAAAAATATCTATTAATTTACATTAAAATGGGTCAAAAGTTTAGAGAAATTTTAAGTAGGGGTTTATTAGATTTGTGAAAACTGTAAATACATATTATTGATGCTAAAGTCATCGTATTATAAAAGCTTAATTAAAAATTTATATTTTTTTTATTCACCTTTTTATTGGGTCAAAGCTATAATAAGGTTAAAAATATTTCAAAATATATATTGTAACATAGTTATTAAAATTTCCATTTACTTTATACAAAATACTACCATTTATTAAGTAATATTTAATATTAATAACAATAACAATAAAAATATTTTAATTGCACATATAACATTAATTATGAATTTCATGTAATAAAAATATTTAATGTTTATTTATTTCAAAATTTGAACTTCAATAATCATTAAACAAATATACACTACACATAATAAAAACAAAAATTAAATTAAAAATTAATTATTTTCTTTATTAAATTTAAACAAGTTAATATTTAATTTAAATCATTCATACATACATATATGCATTTAATATTTACACTCATAAAAAAGGTCCGTACAAATATTTAAAAAACTCTTGTAAGATTACCGAAGTAAGCCAAAGGTTTTCTTTAGAAATCTTGTCTTGATTTAAGTCAGGAGGTCGCAAGCCTAAGAAGTAAAATTCCAATGAGAACATACAACAAGCCGACTTTTTTAAATTTAAGACCATTTCTATTTTGATATTTGATATTAAGGACTTAATCAAGACAACTTTTTGATTCTATGGATTTTTTTAAAGAAAAATACTTCAAAAAATTTATAAATTTTAAGGACTTTTTTCAATAAAAAAACATAGATTCTATAGACTTTTCCTAATAGAAAAATTCTTAGATTCTAAGGAAATTTCTAAGCATTTATTGAAATAGTCGTAAGAGTTTCAGAATTTTTCTTTTAGAAAAAGTCCTTAGAATCTAAGAATATTTCTACTAGAAAAAGTTTTTAGAATTAAAGTATTTTTCGTAATAAAATGTAATCAGAATCTAAGAATTTTTTATTTAAAGAAAGGCCTTAGAATCGAAGTTTTTTTTTAATATATAAATATTTGTCTAAAAAAAAGGTTGCAGAATCTGAGTATTTTACTTTAATGAAAAGTCCATAGAATCTAAAAATGTTTCTATCAGAAAAATTTCTAAGAATCTAGTATTTTGTATAAAAAACATCTCTTGGGTTATACAGGCTCTTTCTTATAAAAACTTATTTTATTAATATTCTGAGTATTTTTCCACAAGAAAATCGTTATTTTACAAGAATTAAGTTTGAAAACATATTTTAAAAAAAAAATATTATTGTTTTTATTGAAAGGAAAATTAAAAATATAAAATCATTATTTATTATAAAATCTTTTTGAAAATGAATTTTTTCGACAACGAATTGATTAGTGTAAATTATCCCAGTAAAAATGTAAACTCTTAAGAACAGGCTGCAGAACACATTATACGGCATTAGCATAGATTCCAATTTTTTTTGTATATTTTTTTTTTTGTATGGAGTTTGTCCTATTAGTACGAGGGTCTTTTCCTACAAACTAGAGCAGGTTACTTTAGAACTGGTTATAGAAAATATTATACAACTTGTTCTGGGACAGTTAAACCTTATATTATGGTTTTCAGGAAACAGTTCTAGAACCTGTTTCATGGAACCGATGGTAAAAGAACCATTTCTAGAACAGATTCAGAGATAATGGGTTCTAAAAACTTTTGCTGGGATAATGTTATATAAATAAGGCATTTTCGGAAATTAAACCCCCCCGGTGAAAATAATTATATATTAGAATTTTTAAATAGGTGACTGAACTGATAAATTTTTTTTTTTATAACTGTAAATGACGAAGTATTATTTTATTTCATTAATAATTGATATATTTCTTACATTTTTTGATATAATTCTTACATTTTTTTTTCATAGTAAGAATTTTTCTTACCACAGTATGGTTACAGCCAAACATGTTATAAAATAGAAAGTGACAAACCAATAACATGATTTTGACAACCATACCCGAATGCAGCAAGTATAATATAGAAGCAGTGATCATGTTGCAACTATATTTTTTCTCTACATGTGTTTTCTCTGTGAAGTCAGGCGGCCTTTCACTTATTTATGGTCTGAGGAATTCGAAATAACTTGGATATATTCCAATAGAAATCCAAAATGTTATACCTATTTAGAAAGATGATAATTAATAATTAATTTCGATTCTTAAAGCATTTGTTGTAAAAAATATTCAATTTAAAAAAAATAAATTAAAAAAATAAGTTATTTTTGCCTAATCAAGTTTTCAATCGATTACTGCGCCAAAGTTCTTTGTGCAATTGCCATTTTATATCCAAATAAGTGCAATCAGAACTCTTAAAATTCACTTTGGTTATTTTGAACAACTCTAATATAAAATTAATAAAAATATTGGTAATCTTTGGGTTCGCTAAATCTTAAATTAAGTATTATTTTGTATATTGTTTTTTTTTTTTTGGAAATATCAATTGCGAATTATTTTAAGTTGAAGGAATTTTAATGCTGAAAATGTTGATGCCTTTTTTAGTTACAAAAAAATTCACATAAAATAAAAAATTAACGGATAAAAACAGTTCAATTTCCTTTAGCAATTAAAAGTTTTTTTTATATAAAATACTCAATAAAATCTTAGAAAAGTATATATTCCCTTCTTTGTCGGCTTACGCCTTGTTAGTTGGAAAAAAAGTTATTTACCTACAAAGATATGTTTTACCTTAAAACAAACCTCATCACACCACCCTTGCGGCAAAACACATTTTAATAAGGTCCAGAGTAAATATCCTTAAATTTACTTTATAGGGCAATAAAATTAAGATCCACAAATTCAACGAGAAAATATATAAATTCACAAGCAAATAAGAAAAATTTAAAACGAACAAACGTTTCGTTTAATTTTTAACAGGAAATCCGTATAAATGCTGTGAATTCCAGGAAGGATCGGCACTTTAGTACTTTCTTGTGGTTCATAAACATTGTGGTAATTGATCATTAGGGGCGGTTAGAGAGTAAATAATGAAACAAGTTGTGAAAAAAAACACATGATCGTAATGATCAAAATGAGAGCAGGTAAGTGAAGTAAGAAAATACAATTGCATGTAATGTCATATAGTGTATACATTGTATTTTTATCACATTTGTAACAAAAATATTTTAGCAATCCTGTTTTACAATTTTAAATCCATGTATAATACATCATCGAAAATGATTATTTTGAATGTTGATCATAAACTATTATATTTTATAAATACAGGAATAGTGTTTAAAAAGGAATAAACCTTCCATTAAAAAAGAAATGGTTGAATACAATTTAAAAAAAAACGTTATTTATACGAGGCCTTTTATGAATCCCCTAATTATTAAAAAAATACATTAAAAAATTTAAAGATTTATCCATCTAAGAAATATTCTAATTCTTATAAATTTAATTTCCTTTAAGTTTATAAATTTTTTCCTAAAACTCCTTTAATTCAATTAAAATTGTGAGTTCTGTAAAAAATTTAACCCGTTTTTAATAAAATTAAAAATATTGAGCAAAAAAAAAAAAAACTAAACCACATGAAAAAATTTAGCAACTTTCTCTAACCAACCTATAAACTGTAACTTTTGACCAACATTCTTAGACAAACTACAGCAGACATGCATACATAGACGGCAACTAGAAAAAATGCAACGCCCTTGGCTTTTGTTAACCAAATGGACGTGTAATATAAAGAAAATATAGCCATAAGTATGTGGGTGGTTTGTGTTTTTTTATAACTTTTACTAAAAAATATATTTAAACCATATGAGAGTCAGAGAAATAAAGGATGTGCACAAAATAGTTGGTACAAAGTATAAGGTATATAAATGTATCAAGCTTAAGCCGAGTTTAAGTTTAAGCTCCATTACGAATGGAAAAAAAAATCTTGCGAATTTTGAAATGAAAATTTGTATGGCCAAACTCCTGTGTTTAAATTAGATTTCTATGAATTTTTTATATCCCGCTACGCCCTCTAACGGAGATATCTTCAACCAAAGTCAAAACATTGACTAGCTGGAGTTCTTCAATATACATATTAAGATTTTTTACTTTGTTTTCTACATTTAGTTCTTCGTTAATAATCAAGATTTAAAAATGTTAAATTTAATTTTAAGAAATATTTTTCTAATTTTTATTATGTAATCTTTAAAGCCGAAATTAAATTTTTTCAATAAATTTTTGGCAGCCATGAAATTATTGTTATATTTTTCTAATTCCCACTATAGCATAGGGCGCCAAAACACTGAAATGATAATCCAAGTTTTTTTATTTGTAGTTGTATCCAAACTTTTAAACTATCTGCGCTGAGATATGATCTTAGTATATCGTTTCGTGAAGTTGTGTCGTCATATGACGACAACAAGGGCTAAAGCGTATATAGAACTTGCTTTGAGTTGCTTCAAATAGTTATCTAATCTCTTCACTCGATTTTAAAAGAATTTAATTGTATATTTTTCTTTTAAATTGAGATCTTTTTACAAAAATAATGATTATTTATTTTCTCTTCCAATATTTCGCCTCCACATTGGGTAACTTCTTCAAACTCAATTTAAAAGAATAATATAATATAATATTAAAGATCGAATAAAAGAAAATAAATATAAATTTAATTGTATTTTAATTGGTGTTTTTTTAAGCTTTTCCTGAATATTTTTATAAAACCAACGCCCCTACTAATGCAGTGCATTGCGCTGGCAAAAGAAGCATAGGTTAAAGGCTAAAGGAAAGAAGGAGTAGTATCTTGAATTCCAATAAGTTGTAAGTGGCAGGAAATACCTTCGTTGGGAGTTTATTTCACATATTTTCGCTGTTATGCATTGTGCCAATCAACATCAAACAGATATGATTTATTAGGTAAGCAAGTATTACGAACAAAACCCCGCACCCTGGGGATAAGTTCACTTATCTCGGCAGAACACCATCCATGTTAATATCGATGAAAAACAGTGAAATACAACACAACTTCCGATGATGCTTTAATGAGTCAATTGTGTTGGTTACCCCACTGTCATTGATAAGCACCGATACCCTTCTTTGGACATGGTCCAGAAGCTGCAAAGTAGACTTTAAGGCGCCTGCCCATACATGGTAATTGTATTCCATTATTGGTCGAATATAAGTGGCATACTGAGAAGATCAAATGAAGTGAAAAAATTCTTGCACCGGTTTAGAAAACCTAAACACTGGAATTCTTCTTCCGACACCTGAATAATGTGATTTTTTCGGCAAATATCACTTTGAATTCTTATGCCCAGAACATCACAAGCATCCGGTTCTTCAATATCGACACTACCCATGTGTACAGATGGCAATGGGGACCCCTCGTTTCGTGTATTCGTCAACAAACAGCATTGGATCTTGCGTGCATTAAAATCGACCCAATTTGCGCGACCCCACTCAGAAAGGTCCATATTTAGTGTGCCATTCATATTTTGCCTCATACTCCCAACCACCAAAGGGCTTGGCCTGCAATCGAAGGAATTTAAATAATAATTGTTGATGTCATCTGCGAAAGAATAGATAGGATTTGAAGTTTGACCCAAAAGGTCATTTAAAAATATAAGAAAAAGTAGAGAGAGAGAAGGAACCTTGCGGTACCACTGAACTCCACTGAAACTCGTCGGATGAGACCCCATCTATAACAACTCTTGTAGTGCGATTGCTGAGAAAACTCGATATGAAACTAGAGAAGTCATCACCGACACCAAAAGCATTAAGATTTAACACTAGTGCTTTAAATATCTGGAGCAACTACTTTGTTCTTACCAAATCGGTGAATGGACCGACTCCAGCCCTCCAAAAGGAACACCAAACGTCTCCCGTAAAACGATCTCTACACTCATAATAATCCATGTATAAAAATACGAAATTAATGTCAAAATAACAAAAACTTTTGTAAAATAAACGAAAATTGGTTTATTTTACAAATATTTTTGTTATTTTGACATTTTTTCGTATTTTTATGCATGGATTATTATCAGTGTATGGAAGACAAAATTAAGAAGTTTTAAGAAAAAATAGTGATGATACCGATTATTAGGCTCGAATAATTGTTTGAGTTTTAAATTATTTGTTTCGACTTTAACCGAAATAGAGCCGATTCATCAAGAAATCACTTAATTGGTTAACCAATTCGGAAACACTAGATTTATATCACGAATTGTAAGCACAATTTCAAGTATATTCTTTACACATATAATATTCTAACATGTAACAAGTATAAGTTTTATAACTACAAGCCAGGATAAAGAAATCATCTGAGCACCCCCCTTTTGTTAACCTTCCAACACAAACAACCGGGTTATAAAAGAACATGCGTGTTATTGTTGAATTTTTTTATATAAAAAATTGTTTCAAGAGTTTTTCCTACGCATTTATTTATTTTTTTTTCTACAAAAAAAGCATATACTAGAATTTTTTAGCCATATATTAATGACCTTTAATAGAATTTTTTATTTTGTTACACTCTTTCATAAAAATAAAGAACAGAAAGAAAGAACTCAACACAATTTAACTCCTTTTTATTGAAAGGTGATAACACCCTTTTTAGCAAAGTGTTTAGTATGTGGTCAATACCGTGTTAAATGGGGTTAATATGACTACTATGTGTGTGTGTGTGTGAGTTTTAATGTAGCTACCATGGTAAAATGACCATTAGTACTTGTTGTTGTTTATGTTGTAAGTTGTAGGGTTATGTTAACATTTTAACTTCTGATAGTAGCAAACTGTGTATTAAGTATTACTTTGTAGTCTTTGAAAGGGTGTTAAAGAAATTGAAAAAAAATAAATATATTATATTAAAGGTAATTTATTTAAAAGGAGTTAATTTAATCATTAAATTAAACTATTACTAACACGTCAGTGGACAAAAAAGGGTTTTTTTGATGTCATAAGAGTATTTAAATAGAAATTTGTCAACTATTTTTGAGGGAAAAAATGAAAAATGATTTTAATGGAAATAAGATAACAAAGAAATTCTATGAATTAATCGTATTTATATTCCAAAAAAAAAAAACCTAAGAAACCTTCTGTATTAAGTACATGTTAATAATAGGATAAATATTTAATTAAAAATTAATATGGTTTTTGAAAATTAAAATATTTGAAGCAGCTTAGTACTAAAGGGCAGTTGGTTAAATTTTAAGGGCCGCTGTTGATTTTGAATAAAATACAAATTACTTAGGAAATTATTGTCATTTCTTTTTATTATGATAATATGGTATTGTTCAATTATGTATGGATCAAAATATCGGCCAAATGGCAGCCGCGACCTCGGCAGCACACCTCCATCCGATGGTCCAACTTTTCGATGACACTGAGGCATAATTGAGGTTCTATGCCGTTAATAAGCCGAATTATTTCATCGTTTAGCTTTTGAATTGTTGCTGGCTTATCGACGTATACCTTTTCTTTCAAATAACCCCAAAGAAAGAAGTCCAACGGTGTCAAATCACATGATCTTGGCGGCCAATTGACATCGCCACCACGTGTGATAACACGGCCAGTGAATTTGTCGCGCAAAAGAGCCATTGTTTCATTAGCTGTGTGGCAAGTGGCACCGTCCTGTTGAAACCATATTTCGTGCACATCCATATCTTCCAATTCGGGCCATAAAAAGTACGTTATCATCTCACGATAGCGAACACCATTCACAATAACTGCCTGACCGGCCTCATTTTGGAAAAAATACGGCCCGATGATGCCGCCAGCCCATAAACCACACCAAACAGTAACTCTTTGTAGGTACATTGGTTTTTCGACAATCACTCTTTGATTATCATTCGCCCAAATGCGGCAATTCTGCTTATTGACGAATCCACTGAGGTGAAAATGTGCCTCATAACTGAAGATGATTTTCTTCGAAAATTGATCATCCACTGTTGCCATTTCTTGCCACCATTCTGACCATTGACAACGTTTGGAATGGTCAAGAGCCTTTAGTTCTTGAGTCAATTGCACCTTGTAAGCGTGTAAATGCAAGTCTTTATGCATGATGTTAATCAACGAAGAGCGTGGGAGGTGCAATTGTTGTGTACGACGACGAGTTGAGGTGGACGGCTCTTCAGCCTCACAGTAGCAATATTTTCTGCAGTACAGACCCGGTTTGCTTAAATTTTTGCACGATTTTTCCGAATGTACGCACATTTGAACGATTGAATTCATCGAAAAAATCACGAAGTGCACATAATGCATTTTTATTTAAACGCCCATTTTCATAATAAGCCTAAATAACTTTAACGCGTAGCTTGATTGTGTATCTTTCCATGGTTCAGATTGAGTTAGTTTGAAATTGAGAAATGTCAAATAAAATGCAGAAAAAACATGACGTTAAGGTAACCACACCTTAACGTCATTCAACATCGGCCCTTTACCTTTATTTATAATATTCTTAATCGATTCCAGTAACAATCTAAAGTAACGCAGGATTTAATCACTTATGCCCGTAATTTCAAGCAGTGCTTAGATACCTACCGTGTAGATATCTAAGCACTAGTAGCAATTTATTGCTTGAAATTACAGGCATTAATCAAGCACTAACTCACTTTTCTCGCTTACCAAAGAGCACTTTTGCAAGGGTATATGTCTTGTTTTTAACGAATTGTTTTTACTAAAGTAAGAACTTATTTAAAACCTAATTAACATTATCGGTTAAGCAAAAGCATTTAACTATAGTCAGCATTAAGTAAATGTTTTACTAAAATTTTTCTTAATTAAGAAATTATGTTGGAAAATAATCCAAAAAAAATGGTTACCTATAAATTTTTCTTTCCCAATAAAATTACGTAATAAATTTTTAATTATTCAAAAATTTTCGTATTATATATATTTATTTATATCTTAGGGTTGTAGTATTGTCATTTTCTTACCATGAGGAGTTTATCTGGTTTTTAACCTCCAAAATAAAATAAATATAAAACCATACAGGTCTCTCATATGTTATAAATATTTAAAACAAAAAAAAATTAAATTAAAAATGTTTAAACTAAACGATAACGCTAATTAGCAAAAAAAAAACTAAAAACGTATAAAACTACATTGTTTTATATTTTATTATTTACTACCACTAACTGAATGAATTAATATTTTTCTGTTTAGTCATTAGGAGGAGGAAAAGAAGTCATTCGTCCATAACAACTGAAAAACAAACGAAAAAAAAGATGACGTTATAAAGCCATAGATAAGCTCAAACCAAACGACGACGTATAACAATCAAGCAAATTTAAAAAAAACTGAACTTTTTACTTTAAGCCATACCTTAAGCCAAAAAGTCATATTTTGCTGATGTTTTTCTTTATAGTCACATACACTCATTACGGGGAAACATATTCCAGAAGAGCTGGTATAAAATGGTAAAATTGTTTTGTGCAGTTACAAAACATTTAATTTCATTTAAATTCTATTGAAGAAATAGTTCTTGCACCGGTTTAGAAAACCTAAGCACTGGAATTCTTCTTCCAACACCTGAACAATGTGATTTTTCCAGCAAATATCACATTAAATTCTTATACCCAAAACATCAAGAGAATCCGATTCCACAATATCGTCACCACCCATATGTACAGATGGCAATGGTGACACCACGGCTCGTGTATTGGTCAACAAACAGCACTGAATCTTGCGTGCAATTCGAGATATACCATTATAAATCATGTTATAGAAATGCCGTAAACATATGATGAAAATAAAATCGTAACAATTTTAATAAAATCTAATAGTTTTAAGAATGGAACATTTTGAACCCAACGCCAAAATTTGGAATTAGTTAAACAATTCTAATGTCATTAGCTGTCCTTTCGCTTTAACGTCTCATCGTCAAAATCTACGTTAAACCTATAAAAGTTGTAGGTTTTCGCCTTAAAAAAACAACTCTGTGTACTTTGACTTTTTTATGAGTTAACGGAGCATATATAAAAATATATGATTATAAACTGTCATATACCCTAAAATACCGGATCCACCTTATATGATCATGTATGAAAATATATATATGGTCATATATTGGTCGTCCAAAAAGTTCGAATTCACGAGCTCCACAACCCTACAAATATACCATTATGGAAAAAATATGGTCTGCCTAAGAAATTTAAAAAAAAAGTTTGATTTAGACGTAGCACATCGCAAACTGAAATCTAATTATTTTTTAATGGACATTGCGAATATAAAATCAAAATTAAATTCGAAGTCGCAAATTTCGCGAAAATTTCATACAAAATATGTTCGATTTTCATTAAGAAATTCTCTTATATGGGGTAGTCCAACCATAAGGCATGATGTTAATTGTGAGTCACACCTTAACGTCAAGGTTTTTCAGTGTTTGACAAATTCAACCTTAGAGAAGTACACAATTGAACAGCGCGTTAAGATTGTTGAAGCCTTTTACGAAAATGGGCGTTCAAATCAAAATCCACTTCGTGATGTTTTCGTCTGCATAATCGACCAAATGTGTCCACAATCGGAAGAATTGTGCTCAAATTTCAGCAAACCGGGTCTGTAGGAAATGTGAAAACATCTGTGCATTCTCGTCCAGTTCGTTCTACGGAAAACATTGCTGTTGTTTGCGATAGTGTGGCTGAAGGGCCGTCAACTTCGACTCGTCGTCGGTGTCCGATTTAGCGAGATGGCAACGGACTTCTTGTAGGCAGAAATTAAGGATATGGATCTGGACGATATGTGGTTCGAACAGGATGGTGCTATTTGCTGCACAGCCAACGAAACAATAGCTCTTTTGCGCGAGAAATTCAATGGCCGTGGTATCTCGTTGCGATGTTAATTTGGCCGCCACGATCATGTGATTTGCACCGTTGGACTTCTTTCTTTGGGGATATTTCAAAGAAAAAGAACAATTCAAGAGCTCAAGGATGAGACAATTCGGCACATTAATGATATTGAACCTCAATAATGTCTCAGAGTCATTAAAAATATGGACCATTGGATAGAGGTTTGCCACCGAAGCCGAGGCGAGCATTTGCGGATATTTTGTTTCACACATAATTGTCATGGATAATACAAAATATTAAGATAATTTTCTAAAAACTTTTTATTTTATTTACAATTAACGTCGTTCAATATGGTTAGACCACCCTTTATTTACCTCTGCGGAAAATGATTATATGTCCACGGAATGTCTTCTTATGTGAGACCGAATTTTTGTTAACAAATTCATTTCAATACACTAAATAATAGCGAAAAACTAAAAAAAGTAGTATGAATAGCTATATATCTTATATACACTCTAATTAATTTCTGTTGAAATTTACGCGACTTTTATAGTAGGAAACTGTACTCCTACTTTAAGTTGGGTAAATTTACTCCGTGTGCTTATTTAAAAAATGTACACACATTATGCGTAAACTCAGAATATTATGTAGTTAACTGTTTGTAGTTTAATAAAGAAGTTTTCCGTTCCATTTAAAAATAAAGGAACATACATTTATTTTTCAAAGAAATATCTATATTAACTTTTTGATACATTTATTCGAAATAATTTACTATCATTTGCCATTTTATTTTCAGTTTCATGAATTTTTTTCATTTGTTTGAAATTTTATAAAAATTTACCCACAAAACGAAAACTTGTGGTTTATTTGTGTCCGTAACTGTTATTACAAATTTAAATTTTGTTTGCTGTCTGTTTCAAAAAAAATATTCAAAAAATTTAAATTTGTTTTTTATTTAAACTGGTTGTATATATACAAAATTTTTCAATACAAATTACAAGAACTTCATAAGCCCACATACATATACATACAAACACATTCATACAAAAAGTGTTTATAGCTTCATATGCATACATACATTTTGTATTGTACAAGTATATTAAAAGAAAAAAAACAAAAAATACAAAAACGGAAATAATTTAAATAAATGAAAAAAACATTTATTTTTTAAGGATTGGTAGGTAAAATTTTGACATTTATTTTAACTGATTATATCATTTGTCAGTTGATTAATCAACATTTAAAAATAAATAACAAATGGCATTTAATTTTAATGAAAATTAAGTAGACCGGTTTTTAAATGAAATATTATTTCTTTTAAATGATATTTTCAGTTATTTTAACTTACAAACTTTTTTAAGTGTAAATTGATGAACACAAAATAAGTAAAATTACATTAAAAGTGCCTAAAATTTAAATCAGATTTCAAAAAAAAATTTAATTAAACCAACATGATTTTTCTGTAAATGTACACATAAAGTTTGGAAAAATCCTACAAAAATGCGCATATTTTCTACTACGATGTTGAAAATTTAACAGCCCAGAATTTATTGTTTAGTAATTCAAAATAAAAACAATGAATTTTTTGTTTAGTAATTCCAAACAATTGATAAATTTAAAATACTAATAGTTTTCTTTTTTAATTTTGCAAATTTTATTGGAAACTTTTGTTAAATTGTAGCGTATAGTTTAAAAAATAATTCAATTTAAAGTCAACCCAACTTTTTGTATAAATTACTCTAACGACAAATTAAAAATTTTTGAAAGTTAAGTTTTTGTGCGAATTTTACTGAAACTTGGCACAGAGAGTTTTTAGACATTAAAGAATAGGGGCAACATTTTGGAGATTGCGAATTCAAACTTTGATATTTTTTTGGACCAAATTCACCTGGGGATTTAAAAATATGTTCCCCCCTAATACTTATGCATACTCTTGTACACTTGATCCATTTCATTAGTAACGTTGTTGTTGTTGTTGTCTATGGAAGAGATCATCTTTACGCATTTAGTATACAAACAACCATGACTTTAAAACAACAACAACAACTACTAAGCGGTGATCCATAACAATGCAGATCATAACTGACTTGACTGACATGTGAGAAGAAAAATTAAAGAAAACAACAAACAATAAAGTTTTTCCTTTTAGCTGTTTTAAGCCAAATCTATATTATAGTGTTAGTGTTTAGTTTTTGTTTTCTTCTGTAAGTATCTGTGGTAGCCATTTTGTATTTGTATATTTAGGTATTTTTTTCTGAACTTTCTAATGTTAATAATATTTTTTTATTACGGTTTAATTATGACTTTTTGGGGTTATTTGTAATTTGCATAAATTTTACATTTGACTGACACTTTATTATTTCAGGTATTAAATATATAGAGTTAAACTTAAACGTATTCGAATGTGAGGAGAAATTTTGATAAAGTGTTTGAAAATAAAATTAATGATATGATTAGTACAGTATTCAGCATAAATTTTAGTTATTTTTATTGTTAATAAATTATATATTTAAAAAATTACACCTGCCATTTTTTAGGGCAATGAATATCCTTATTGTTTACTCAAAGGATATTTATGACGAAAGCGAGCAAATATTAAAAAAAAATAAAATAAATAGTGCTGGTAATTCATATACTATTAATACTAGAAATTTTTTTACTTTTATCAGTTTTATTAAAATTAATTTTTAATTTAATTTCTTTATTTAAATTATTTAATTTTTTCGTATTAAGTGAATATTTAAAGTTTGAAAACATATTTTTTTACTAACTATTCACAATATGGATTTCATGATTTTTTAACTTTTTTCTTTAAACTTTGCAGTTTTGTTTTGTCTTTTATGAAAAAAAAAAATGGAAAAAATTGATTAATCGATACTGACTCGTTCTGAGGCCGAATTACAGCATTCGTGATCGAATGAAATCGTTTGAAAACTGCTTTTTCACTAAGCCTACAATAATACTAATAATCAAAACACCAACTTTAACTCTGATCCCCAATCTAGGGCTGAACTACAACATGCCTGATGGAGAAAATCCCGTCTAAATATTTTATTTCCAGAAATAAAAATCTAATTTCTATCAAAAATTACGATCACGAATGCCGTAATTAGACCCCAGGTTAGGGTTCAATTTAATTTTTCTCGGAGTACTTTGTAGCCTGTATTTTAAGTGGACGGCAACACTGGGAACAAAAGTAATCCCAACTATATGATGGAATTATATGCTAAAAAGTGTACATAGGCTTTTCAGTATTTTTTTGGGATTTAAAGGCATACAAATTAGTATTTTATACAAACAAAGGTACTTCAATACAAATTCTCCGATTTTAATGAAACTTTGATATGTTGTAGAAATAAAAATTCTTAGATCCTGTCTTGATTTTTGTGTTACTTTGTGGAGTAAAAAAAATCGGTATTTTTTGGCATTTTATCCTGAAAAAAAATATGAAAATGCAGTTTCGTTGAAAATGAGTTTTTAAAGGTTATTCCCCGGTAAATTTTTTTTTAGCCTTTCTAAAAACTGTTTTTGTAAAATTATATTAGCTTTTTGGAACTTTATATGGAAAAGTATACTGGAAATATTTATATTTGTTAAGAAAAACTGTTAAGACAAAATCCATATTTATTTTTAATATAAAGTGTGTTCGTTATTTTTAAATAAAAACATTATGACCTTTTATACAAATTCCTAAAAAAAATATATTAGGAAATGATATGGCAACGCAAAACTAAGGACACACTTATTGTTTATATGGAATAAGGGCACATCAAAAATCACAGTAATGCAAAACTCAGCTGTATTGTGTAATTAACTCGAAAAATATAAATTAATTAAATTTCTTAAGTTACATTAAAAAGTGCATCTATAAAAAAGCAAAATAATGCCACGCAAGCAGCTACATCTTGAGGAGAGACAAGTTATGAGAAAAAACACAAATGTTATGAATAAATCGGTAAAATAGTTTCTCGTAGGCGTTTTAAGGTAAGAAAAATTATTCAACGCAAAAAAAAACGAGAACCGAATCGAAAATAAGCTTGTAGGTGGTCGGCCACCAAAATTGATCGAAAAAGATAAACGATACACTTAAAAAAGTTTGTAAGTTAAAATAACTGAAAATATCATTTAAAAGAAATGATATTTCATTTAAAAACCGGTCTACTTAATTTTAATTTAAATTAAATGACATTTGATATTTATTTTTAAATGTTGATTAATCAACTAAGAAACAAATGATATAATCAGTTAAAATAAATGTCAAAATTTTACCTACCAATCCTTAAAAAATAAATATTTTTTTCATTTATTTGAAATTATTTCCGTTTTTGTATTTTTTGTATTTTTTTTTAATAAACTCGCACAATACAAAATGTATGTATGCATATGAAGCTATAAACACTTTTTGTGTGAATGTATTTGTTTATGTATGTGTGTTTATGAAGTACTTGTAATTTGTATTGAAAAATTTTGTATATATACAACCAATTTAAATAAAAAAACAAATTGAAATTTTTTGAATATTTTTTTTTTGAAACAGACAGCAAGCAAAATTTAAATTTGTAATAACTGTTACGGACACAAATAAACCACAAGTTTCCGTTTTGTGGGTAAATTTTTATTAAATTTCAAACAAATGAAAAAAATAAATGAAACTGAAAAAAATGGTAAATGATAGTAAATTATTTCGAATAAATGTATAAAAAAGTTAATATAGATTTTTCTTTGAAAAAAAAATGTATGTACCTTTATTTTTAAATGGAACGGAAAACTATTTTATTAAACTACAAACAGTTAACTACATAATATTCTGAGTGTACCATTAAGAAAAATTCGTTCACCAGCACCACAAATATTTCCGATGTACTAGAAAAGTACCAAAACACAAAAGTTTCACCCGATATTGTACGAAGATGTTTAGCTACTCAGGGTCTAACGTCATGTGTCCTAATATAAAAATAAAACACAAAGTAAACAGACGTAAGCGCACAGATTTTGCAAAAACGTTTTTAAACAAGCCCCAAGAGTTTTGAAACAAAGTGATTTTTACCGACTAATCGATATAAATTGTATTTGGTTCTTAAAGTAAGGTGTAGGAAAGGAGAAGCTTTGAATCCAAAAAATACGTTAAAGGCTGTAAAAAATGCCATAAATGATTATTATTTTTATATGTGTGTCCTTACTTTTGCGTTGAAAATTTTACATGTTACATTAATATTTTCTATATTGTTCTTTTTTAATAAGACTGAATTATTGTGTTCACTTTATTTTATTTTTGCATTACTAAGTAGTTTTTCTTTAAGAAAAAATTTTAAATAAAAACAAATAAAAAAAACCTCACAACATATTGTTGTGTCCTTAGTTTTTCGGGCCACTGTATTTTATACCTTATTCGATTAATTGGTATTTGAAGGAGTGTTCATAACTTTTGGTAAATTTCTGAATAAAAATATAATATTGTGTTAATAAAATTTGTTTTTATATATTATTAGCCAGACGACTAGAAGTTAACAAGGGATTTCCAAAGTATTTGCAATGAAAATTTTGTCTGTAATTTAATCTATTTAAAACTATTATTTTTCAATGTTGTCTCACAATTAAATTTTATATCATTAATTCTATAATTTTGTTCTTAAGTTTTCCGAAAGTATAAAGAAAATTAAATTTATTAAAAGCTATAGACAATATAGTGTTTCACGTTTCTCTCGAAAACGATCATCGGTAGAATTTCAATATCATTTTTGTTTACAAACTGTTTGGTATATATTACGAAATTTATTTTTTTTTATATTTTGTGATAAGACAAACATTATAATCACTTTCTGTTAAAATACAAACGTCTTATTTTGAGTGGAAGAATGTCTTCCGGTATTTTTTTAGTTCAGGGGAATTCACTTTTCTACCCAATATATCGTTTTACTACTCAAACAGTAAATAAACAATCAAAGGATTATATAGAAATCTTTACAAAATTATATTTTTTAATGTCATACGAAATTACGTCGTTTTGCGACATACATCATTAATATGCATTAATTCCAAATCAAAAAATATTTCCTAAAGTATGGTTATGAAAGAAACAAAAATATACATTTGAAAAAAATGACGAAATAATGATATTTCTATCAAAAAGTACTTTTTAAAAATAATACAAAAAAAAAAGGATTTAAATAAATCAACGGAAGTGAAAGAATATACGCACACACACAAATAAAATGAAGAGCATATGAAAATGAATATGAATTCGAATAAATATGTAGGGTAGATAGGGGTGCATTCGCAAGATTTATTTTCAGTTTTGTCGTTAATAGACATATGTTTTTTGGTAAAAATTTCTGAAAATTTTAGTTTTTTGCTTCAGATAGACAATTAGAAATTGGCGCTTTAGAGAATTTTTACACACGCTCACCAAATAAAATTTAAAAATACCATACTTGGAACTAGTTAATTGACTTAGCTTATAAAATAAATCTTTACTTTGGACCAAAGCTATACAGGATTTTATCAGTATACCTTTAAAATGCATCATCTTAAAAACGAAAACTTATACGGATTGTTATGAAATTTGCCGGAAGCATTACTAACAACGCGTTTCATTTTGAACAGTACACAGTGGTGGTCAAAACATTTGGAACTAAGATCGCACTGATTTTTATAATGGACTTTCTCAAAACGATTTTTTTTAGATTCAGTGGAATGCAGTTTCTGCACTCTAAAAAATGATTGTAAATTTAAAGTTTTATGTAATATTACGAAAATTCGGTAAATATAAACACCAAATGCGTAAAACTTGTTTTCGCACACTTTCATATACAATAATACACACACGAAATATTTTTAGATACTATGTGTTTACAATTAAACATGTTATGCCTAAAATTAGTATTATTTTGTTGAATAAAAGTTTTACGCACAAAGTTTGTAAATATACTAACTAATAATGGTAAAAAAAATTATGACATATTGAAATTGAAAAAAAAAATCTAAAATATTTTCAAAATTTAAAAAGAAAACTTTATTAGTTTTTTAAATTGAGCAATTATTTGGAATTACTAAACAAAAAATTATTGTTTTTAATCCTTTTTTGGAGTTTCTTAACAATAAATTTATTGTTATTAATTTCTGCGACCTTTTTAATATTAGTTCTTCGCTGTTTAATTTTCAACATCGTAGTAGAAAATATGCGCATTTTATGTGTACATTTACAGGAAATTCGTGTTACTTTACACCAGTGATGTTCATTGCATGGGACAATTGTCCCCTGCTCAACTCACATGTATTCTTACGCTCTTGCCTTTAGTCGTCACTGAAACAGCGACGAATGAACACGTGTGGCGGATGTATGCTGATTTTTCTTTAATGCACTGAAAAAAATTAATAGCAATGTACGAAAAATATTTTAATAAAACAAGATCTATAAAAATCTTTAATAAACCTAATAAAAAAACGCATTTTTTATATAAAAGTTGAAATTTTTTTAAAATTTGAGTCCGATCGTTTACTTTACTTTCAAAAATTTACTTTTTGTTTAATTTATATTTCTTTAAACCCGTTTTACACAAAACATAACAGTTTCATATTCTATATAAAAAATAAATTCATACAGATACTAACACTGCTATTAACCCATTGAACATTTCTTACAGTGCAATTCTCATTTTCTCACCAATACAACTACATTTTTATTTTTGAACAGCACTGCTTTACACACAAATTTGGTAAATTTACTCTTCAATTTTAAAATTTGTTTTAAATTTTAGGCACTTTTAATGTAATATTACTTATTTTGTGTTCAACAATTTACGCATAATGTGTGTATTTTTTTTTCATTTACGCACACAGAGTAAATTTACCCAACTTAATGTAGGAGTACAGTTTCCTACTATAAGTTGGGTAAATTTTAAGAGAAATTAATTAGAGTGTAGCAATTATCTTGAAGATAGGCCTAAGAAATGCTCTAAAGAAATTATAAATTTTATGTACTTTTTTTAATTTCTTTGAGAGTTGAACACTTGAATTTCGATAAATTTTGTTAATATGTATTTTTTTTTTATTGTTAAAGTTACTTAATATTTTTTAATAAAATAATACAAAAAAAATAATAAAAACTTTTGCTAAAAGTCTGTTAATAATAAATTTTTTAGTTAATAAGTGGTTTCAGTTGGAAATGTTTTGACCACCACTGTATATTGATGTTAAGGTGCGTTTTCGCTAATATTCGCATATTTCCAAAAATGTAATCATCTTCTTTAGCAAAATCAAAGTTTAATTTTTGTTTTTTAATTACCAGGGCAGCGATTATCATACACTTAAAAATCATATTTAGATATTAGGTGCATTTTTTTGGCATATTTAATGATTTTCAATGCATAATTTTGGCATATTTAGCATCTTTTTCTATTTTCTTTAAATTAAAATTATGTTTAATAAAAAATAAACTAAAGGAGGAATTTGTAATCCTTGATAAACAAAATACTAAAATAAGAAGCATCCTGTTGTTAGCTATATAGACATTTTATATATTTTTATTTTATTTTAAATAAAAGCAACGTTTTCGAGAAATAAATGTTTTTTTTAAAAATAGGTAAATTTTAAATGCATATATGTCGAATTTTAATGCATATTTTTGAATTTATAGTGCATATTTTTTTTGGATTTTAGTGTATATTTCCTTTTAAGTTTATATTTTTAGAGAATATTTTGCATATTTTACTGCATATTTAAAGTTGTTCTATATTTTTACTTATTATAATGCTTGAAATTCGCTGCCCTGGTGATAAATATCTGAAATGCAAGGACCACTATTGTGATTTTGAATAATATTTTTTCTTTAAATGAAACAAAAAATACTCTGTGCTACACGGAGTAATTAATTATTATGAGAAGGTACAACGTGACCGGCAAAGGTTGAAGACCATTGATTTAGAGCATTATCGATTAAAATAATTGAATATAGTTTAGTACTTACAAATAATAATAAATATTATGTCATTCATGTACTAGATGCTTACCTAAAAATAGAAGAAATAGAAAAAAATTAATTAAATGCTATAACTAATTTAAGTTTTAATAAACACATGCAAAAAATATCTTCTAAATTTTTTAAATTTTGCTGAATAATAAAGTTATAGTCAGTCAATTCTGTAATTGATTTAATCAAAAAATTATCAATATTACTAATTAGGACGTGACCGGCAAAGGTTGAAGACCATTGATTTAGAGCATTATCGATTAAAATAATTGAATATAGTTTAGTACTTACAAATAATAATAAATATTATGTCATTCATGTACTAGATGCTTACCTAAAAATAGAAGAAATAGAAAAAAATTAATTAAATGCTATAACTAATTTAAGTTTTAATAAGCACATGCAAAAAATATCTCCTAAATTTTTCTAATTTAAATTTTGCTGAATAATAAAGTTATAGTCAGTCAATTCTGTAATTGATTCAATAAAAAAATTATCAATATTACTAATTAGGACTATTTGTTATAATATTGATAATTTTTGAATTGAACCAATTACAGAAATAGTTAAATATTACTTTGTTAGACAAATTTTAATTGCCGGAATTTCAGAAATATTTATTGTTATAGAGTGTTGCAAGGTTGCCAACTTTTACTTAGAACATTTTTCTTTTACATAGAAATATGGCTAAAGTTTAAACAATTATAAATAAAATTTCATTGAAATAAGATGTAGACCAGTTTTAGGATTAATTTTTGTATTGATATTCAAAGTACCAAAAAAAAGTTATTCTATGGACTGCATTCATCGAAGAAGATGGACATTAAAGTCCTAAAAACAACAAAGTATCCAGAAAACATCACGCTTTCAACTATAATTGCCAAAGTTGAAGGTACGAGGGCAGATAAATAAGTCCGTGACTTTTTGAATGAAACAAAGTTTTTTTTTGCAAAAAAAAAAAATATTTTTCAACATAATATAAAATTGGATTATGTTGAAAAATAATTTTAATACACTTAGTCCAACGTTTCTCCAATTTTTGTATCCCTTCCAAAAAATAGGATTTTATGAATATTTTCATCGTTGGAGCTAAATCTCTTTCCACTGAGCCATTTCTTTAGGTTTGGAAATATTCACTGGGGGCTAAATCTGGAGAATATATCGGATGAGGTACCAATTCGTAGCCCAATTCAGGGAATTTCGCCATTGAGACTGCACACGTGTGCATCCGTGCATTATGGTCAATTGAGAGCAAACACGGCACCCATCTTGCAGACAGCTTTCTTAAATCCAACTGATCATTTAAAGTCGAAATCACACTGCCATATGAAATGTCTATGGCATCAACAATCTCACGCACTTTTACAATTGCCTGTCCAGAAGGTTCAGCGTCAATTGTACATGTGCGACCACAACAAAAGTCAGTAAACCACTTTTTTACCATTGAAATCGATGGTGCAGTCTCCAAAGTATTTATCAAGCTTTTCCCTGGGTTGATTCACGGTTTTTTTCGCAAAAACTAATGATTAATGAGCACTTGAAATTCAAATTTTTCCATTTTTTTAAAAATCCATGAGGTTGTATGTTTTGAACAGTTGTTGAACGCAAAGTAAATGACGGAACTTGCTCAAAAATTCACAGTAGTCTATTAACGGGCGGTACTTGATGGAAGCAGTGTTGCATTTCATATAACTCGAGGGAAGTTCAAAAACTCACGGACTTATTGATTCGCCCTGGTATTTTATGATAGATAACTGCACAAATCGTGAACTTTTCTTAAATTTAAATATAAACAAAAGTAGTGAATATGCTCCAGTGGCAAAGGTTCCCCAGTCTACCCTATAGTTACACATATGTGTCATAGTATGAGTAGAGTATTAAATTCCAAACAAACAAAAAATACAAAAAGCCTAATGACATTTTGAGGTTGAGCTGATTGTATAGATGAACTAAAGAAACTGATTTTATTTCCATTTTTTTTTTTGTACCAAAAAAAGGGTGCTTTACTATGAAAATATGATGTTTGTTTATTTGCATCATTTACCTTTTTTACATATCAAGAAATAAAAAACAAGGATGTTGCATGAATTTGACATAATCTGTAATTCAAACATGTATCAAATGAAAAAAAAAATATATAAATTCTAACGAAAGGATATAAATTCCCCAAAAAAAACACAAACTATACAGAATGAGTAAAATAAATGAATTGTAAAAAAAAAGAACTCTGAGACCAAGAAAATTAGTTCAAAAGAGTATAACAAAGTTAATGATGATTGTCAGTTTTTTTAGGCCCATAGAAACCAAAAAAAGACATGTGTAGTTTTGCTAAAACAAAATATAAAAACATAACAAGGATCATCAAGGAAACTTCTTTTGCTAATAGTCAAATGTAAAATTATTCTTTATGTTTAAAACAGAAATAAGACAAATCTAAATTTAATATATAAAGGATTCAAAACAGAAAGATTATTAATGATATTAGTGACAAGTCAAGTAGAGAATGTGTAATATACAACAAAATAAAATTCAAAATATCCATAAATTGATACAACATAAAATTGCCTTAAATAATATTGCAACAGTAGATACGATACTTAAGAAATTCCACATGATTTATGATGTGTTAAGTTGCCACTCTTGCCAAGTCTTTAACTTCCCCCTTCAATGTGGGAAATTTTCCTTGATAAAGGTTTTTTATTTTATATTCGTTAAACAAAAACAAGTGTTTAATTCTCTAAAACTTGTTTATAACACGTTTATCTATTTCCTTTAAAATTTAAAAATTTTCAAAGATTGTTATGTAAAATTATATATCTTTTTGTGTTTTTGTAAAATCGGCGGTGGGAATTTTTATCTACTTAAGTATAAACTATTTTTTTAAAAAAATCTATTACTAAAACCACCTTTTGTTCTTTATCGTGTCTCTTTCTTTTCTGCCATCATATCAACATATAAAAATGATTTCACACAAAACAAATGATTTTGATTGTTTGTTTCCTAAATTATGCAAATTAATCGGAACTTTACACAATTTTCAATAAATGAATAAACGTAAAAATTGTATAACTTTAAGATCATGTTTGGTTATTTGCATAATTCTCACACACAAAATAATTCAATACATTTATTTTAAACTAGGCAGAAAATTCTTTTTAAATGTGCTCTAGAATTTTTATAACATGCGTGTCCTTGAATTTAAAATCTTTTTAACTTTGTGTATATCAATTTCATTGATAAATAATGAAAAAAAAATTCCCTTAGAATACAAACATTTATGCAGTGGCATGTTGCATTGTTTTGTATAATCTATTAGGAAATTTTTCAATGTGAAAAAATATTTAGCCTTGAATTGATTTAAATTAATAGGAGTCTAAAAAAAAAGAATTTTATGATTCTAACAAGTTCAATGATCAAAACGAGTATATTTCGTTGAATAAGAATTAATGTTTAACAAAAACTTAAAACTGATTGTGACAGAAACTGGATTTACTTTTAAATCGATCACAATTTAACTCATGTTTAATATGCAGTTACTTTGTATACCCTCCACCCCATTCTTCAGAAACTTGTTTACACTCACAATATATTTACAGTAAAAGTTTAATAGTTACTTAAAAAGTAATAATAAGTATGAAATTTATTTTCTTTTAATTTAAATCACCCAGCCCTTAAAGTCATATATATTTATTAAATTTAAATAACCCACTAACCCACCCAAATAACTACACTCACCAAAAAAAGTCTGCAATGACAAATGAAAATTTTTATTTAAGTGCAGAAATTAACTCAATTATTTTTAGATACACTTGTTATACTTAAAAGCTGCTTATTTCTTTTAAAACTGCCTTAAGAAATCGAATATACAAATTTATATTTTTTTTTTATCGAACAACATTTTTTTATTTTATTTATTTTTTTTCAAAAAATATTTTAGACAAAATTAAAAAAAAAATTCAGAGACAAAAAAATAGTAAAAACAAACGAATTTATCATTTTGTTTTAATTTGCTAATCTTTGTTTTGCAAAATAATTTTAGTAAATTTTTTGAATTATAAGGTCAAATTTAAATTGTTTTAAGGGCTGACTTTTAGAACTAAAAAAGTTCTTAGTGCTATTTTAAGTGAATGTCCTATTTTTGGACATGAGTCGGTTATGAAAAGTATTTTCACTTACTTTCACTTTTTTCAGCCTATGTAGCATTTTAAGGCAATTTAAGTTTATAAGTATAAATTTAAATTATTAGAAATAAAATTTGCTAATTTTAACAAATTGTTTTTCAAAAATTTGTAAAAGGATTTCTAAATTAGCAACAAAAATTTGTAAATATTCTGTAAAGATTCTGTAATTTGTTAAATGTTATTAGCAAAAAAAATTAATAAATAATAATTTTTTTTACTAAAAATCAGTACAAAAATAGTAAAGTGGGATTGAAAACCGTTTACAAATTTTTCAACTAACTTTTTTTCTGAGTGTACATCAAGTAAATTAGTACTTTTCAATTTAATAAATTGTTAACTTACAAAGATATACATTTTTGTAACTTTTTCTACCAGTCATTCAATAAACAAAATTCACAAAAATACAGACTTTCTGTATTATTTAAATATTCAGTAAAATATTCTTTTAAAAACGAATTGTTTTTGCAGTCAATACTATTAAAATAAACAAAAAAGTCTTTTGTTTTTACTGATTTTGTCAGTAAGTTTATTAACAATTAAAAATTAACGAAAAAATACAATTGTTTTAAACAAAAAGTAAGTACACATATTTTTAAATATTAGAAATGCAAAGATCGAAATACAAAAAAAAAAACAAGAAATAAAATTAAAGTCGATCCTTCTGCCTTTGGAATATTCTTAGGTCTTAAAATAATATTCTTATTTTATTTCAGCTAATTTATGTGTAGTGATATTTTCTCCGCTCGGGTCTATGTACCCCAACATAATTTATGGGTTAATTTTCTGAAATATAATAATAATATTATATTTTAGAAGCTAGGAAAATAATATCAAGCAGTTTCAACAATATCCCTTTAAGGATATTAAAAAAAAATTAAAATCCTCTCAAATTGTACCTTAAACAGAGGATATTTAATATATCTTGATTTCACCATAATTAAAAGGATTGAGGTATTTTATATTGTTTTGAAATATTCCGGCCAAAATCCTATGCAATTTGTAAAAGCAAATAGAAAACTTTTTTAAGTGAGAAAAATCGATGTTTTCTCGAAATCCGCTGATATAAAAACGCTGCCCTTGCTAAGCGAAAAAATGAATATCCACAATTTTTAATCTCTTATAATTGCTTAATAAGACCTTAAAGACCAATCGTTAATTTTTTGAAATTTCTTTAAAAAATTTCAAAATTTAAAATTGGAATTTTTTTTTAAATTCTGATCTATATGAAATTAATTTAAAAAAAAGTTAGCAAAACACAATATGAAAAATAATTCTCACCTAAGTACATTGGTATTGAAAGAATACAATAATGGGGTTGAACCACCTCAACTCAACTTAAAATATGCCGCTTTTGACATGACTGTTTCCGAATGTGCTTATTTTTGGTATAAATAAAATAATTCATAAAACTAAAAGGGCACTGACACACCTGGATCCGGAAATATGAGGTCTTGAAGTTGTACTTACTTAATTGTAATTTTCTTGAAAAGTATTAAAGGTACGCGGCTCATAAAATCATTTTAATTTTCTTTTTAATATATAAAAATTTTTGAGAGATTTAAAAAATCGTCATATTTTCCCCTCGTAATCCCTTCTTCAAACTTTAGGGCCGTTGCAGCGCCTCGTCCTGATTATTTTAATTTTTTGCAAGACGTGGTTTAACAACCAAATGAAAATTTTTTTCTTCATATAAGCTTGGAGAACCCTAATGGACACACATGGAGACATATGGATGAATGTATGGAGATTTATGTATTCATGTATGAAAACTAGAGGTGTTCAAAATGAGTTGAAAACTTAAATACAAAGGAAAAATCACTTTTTTAGTTTTTTATACCAAATAATAACAATAAACGAAAAACGTATAACAAATGAAAATCGTATGAAAAGCATCCAAATTATTGCAAATGTCCAAGGCCAAAAATGTGGAAATTAAAGAACAAGTTGTATTTTTTATAATTTTTTTAATGCTACATTTTATATATTTTTTTTTTTTTTTTTGTCCATAAATGCTCAAATATTAAGTTTTGTTCCTCTAAGATAGCTTTAACAAAATTTTTGAGTATGACTTAAAATGCTAAATATTTTTAAGGCATTTTAAAAACTCTAATTTCAAATTTTTTAAAATTTTGTTCAACAAAATTAAAAAATTTTAATTTTGCCCCTAGGGTTTCATTAAGTACATCATAAGAAATAAAAATACCAAAAATTTTATATATTTTGCTATAAAAAAGCTTCTTAGTATCTGTGATTTTTTAATAGGAAAAGTTGATTCTTAAACACCAAAAAAATATTGTGTATTCTTATTTTTAAAGAATTTTTCCAAACTCTTCCCGGGCCCCTTCGGATGCAAGTACGGACCCCCAGAAGGTCGCGACCCCCCATTTTGGAATTGTTGGTGTAGAAAGTCATCGTTTGATAAATGGGAATTTATAAAATGTTTTTTCTTCGAAAGTTCTCCAGCATATACAGGGTGTCCGCCGGGAAGGTATACTACTTTGTATGTTTATAATTTTTGATTAAATGAAAGAGAATGGATCTTATGTTGATAAATGTTTTATTTAATGTCGGCAATTATGTATAGAGTACAATATCAGATAAATGTCCGCCTCTGTTAGCCTCACAAATGCGAGCCCTTTTGAGCAAATTTTTCATTACATTCTCACACATTTCACGCGGTATTTCATTAGTTTCACCAGGAATATTTTGTTTGTGTTGCTCAAGCGTTTCTAGTTTGTTTGCATAAACCTTGCTTTTCAGATATCCCCACAAAAAGAAGTCCGGAGCAGTCAAATCAGGCGAGCGTAGAGGCCAATCAACATCACCATTTCTTGAAATAATTTGTTGTGGAAAGAGGCCTCGCAGTAATTCCATTGTAATCCTGGCTGTATGCGATGTGGCACCGTCTTGTTAATACCACATATCACGATAATGATCCCCATTCACAGTTACCGTTACACCGTTTTGATTTCCAAAGAAGTAAGGTCCAATGGGCGAGCTGTAACATCCTTTTGGCATATGTACGGCGGCGTAAATGGTCTTGTGGAAGAAGCTCTTGTGACAACTGAATCTTAAATGGAAACATAATAAATTTGCCACGTGTCAACTTCCCGACTGCCAAATATGAACTGTCAAGACTAATGTTTACCAAAATAGCGGCAAAAAAAAGTAGTATACCTTCCCGGCGGAAGGTATTTTATTTTATTTATTTTTTTGCATCTCACTTAGTTTTTGAAAAATATTTGGAATTAAAACATTTTAATTTGAATTAATAAAAATTTTTAGTTTGTTATATTATTCAGATTCTCAATACTATTTAGGATCATTCAAGGTTTTCAATTGTCTATTTTTTTTAACATCCTCTCAAACAGCTGCTTCCCTTTCAAAAATTGTCATCAATAAATCAAGATATAAAAATTATACAAAAATAAATTTATTTCGAAAAAACACTCTTTAAAATCCATTCAAGCAAAATGGTTACAAACGAATAAATTTCCTTACACCCAACGTAAAAAAAAATTATGCAAATTTAAAAATTTACTTTTATGATTAACACATGAATTGAATATGATGAAAATATATGGACACGGCTACAATACCCACAAAACAATCTTACGAAAACAGTCAATCAATAAATGTTACACAAAACTCTTCGAGAGAGGACGCGAATTCTAAAAAAAAAAAAAAAATTTAGTGCATATGTAATTATGAGAAACTGAAAAATGAAATATGCAAATTAGTTAATTCTTAAAATACAAAGAAACGAAGGAAATTCTTTAAGACACACATCTGCAGCAATATCTACAAAAATAATGCAGCTTGTGTGGAAACTAAAATAATTTACTATTGATATGCAAATTTTTTAATATTAAAGAAATTTAATCATAAACTATTGAGGGCAGTTTGGTTTCAAGCAGAAGAAATCAGGTAAGTAAATCCACCCCTTTATGTTTAGTATTTTCTTTTTTATTTTGTCCTTTCCAAGGCTATTGATCCTGTAAATTCTGGCTGAGTTGTTGATGATCTTTTTTTATTGATAGTTATTGATAGGGTATCAATAGATGGTTTGCAAAATAATGCAATTTTTATTTGGCAAATCGTATTTTTCTTTTCTTTTGTGTCCTTTATAAATTTGCCATAAGTGGTAAAAATATCCTTATTGTTTGACTATTGTCATTTATAAAGAGAATTTGGAGAAAATTTATTACTTCAACCAAGATTACAATTAAAAAGGGTTAATCGTCTAGTTTTTCGCTTAACAATTACTTAAGTAAAGAACAATGCTTAAGGTTTGCAAATATTACCACATTTCATTCAGATCTTTACATTGTTAGAAGAGATTTTTTTAAAATGTCTTTTCAGAACTATACTATATGGTATATGATGATGATGATAACATTGAGTGAGTGATTTATCGTGATTAACAGATCTCTTTTTCTTTTATATTTTATTATAATTTTTATATTAAAGCCGCCTGAAATATTTTGCATATAGAAAAGTTAAAGCTAAAAAAGAAAAAGAGGATCTTGTAATTTTTTTATATTTATACAACCACTCATATTAAAAATCTAGTGCGTGTTCTAGGCTTTAATTAAGTTTTATATAAACTTTTTTTGCAAAACAGTTTAGAAATCTACGTTATTTTTTCCAAAAAAAAGAAATACAAAAAAGTCGTACATGTAGAAAAAAAATAAAAATCAAACAGAAACAACATTAAATTAAATAAAAACTGTTTTGAAATCAACCTAAATTTATTTTATTTTTAATTTAAATATATTACCGATTATTTTTAAAATACGAAAACAAAATCAAAATTTTGGCATATTAATTTTCTTTTTAAGATCTTCAACACTCAGGAAAGAGGGTAAGAGAGTTAAAAGGTGGTGCCAGATAAATGGCTTCAAATATGGCATATTAATTTAAATATAAACAACTTTATTTGAACTATAATCGTATTTACTTTAATAAAGTTCATATTTACAATAAAAATGTACGTAAAATAGCTAAGATATTAATTGAAATATTATATAATGATTAATTTAACCCTTTGACAGTTCTGTGCATCATATTTGGTGCAAAGACGTTTAAATTAATACGCGTCCGCTTTTTGTGAGCAAGCAAAGAGTTAACTAACAAGAAAAGTACCCCAACCTAAACACTCCGATTTTAATAAAAAAAAGATCTAAGATCGACCAACCTCAACTTTAAAGTCGCTCCCAGCAAAAAAGGATTTTAACTACTTACCAGGCTATAAAAAATTGCAAGGTCCAGCAAAAACATTACATCAACTACTTACCAGGCTATTTACTCGTTTAATTACTTTTGTTCGCGATGTCCCAAAAGTAATGAGTGGTCAGTATTATCTCACTTACAATTGGTGGTTATTACAATCTCGCTTACAAACAGCCAAAAAATAATGAGTAGACATTATTTTTTTAACATCGCGAACAAAAGTAATTAAGCGAGTAAATATGTAGCCTGGTAAGTAGTTTGCTGGGCCTTGCAATTTTTTTTCCGTTTTGTTTTAGCTTTTTAAAGAATTTAAAATAAAGAAATCAAAGGCTTTGTTGGAACGGGATTTTTACTGGTACACTCAAAATATTTTTTCCTATTACTTACTGTAGTTTTTAAAAAAAGTTATCCGTACATTTGTTTTTAAATGATTAAATAGTTAAAATACACAGAAATATATTTTTCAACCCTTTTTTAAATTTATTTAATCAATTAATTACATACAAATATGGATTGTCAGTTACAGTTAATATTTTCATTTAAAATAATTTGTAAAAAAAATATTTTTATAATAAACAAAATAAATAAAAAGTGGTTTATTTTTTACAGACTTTGTAGGTAATTTTTAAGATATTAAAACAAACGAAATTTTATTTATTTTTACGGATTTTGTAGTTAATTTGATGCCACTTAATATAAAAGGAAAAATCATTACATTTTACGGATTTTGTAGTGAATTAGTGTAAAGTTAAAAGAAATAAATTTGGAAAATATTATTTGTTTTTACGGATTTGTGGTTAGTTTGTTAACAGTTACAATAATTGAAAAATTATTTTTTATTTAAAGATATTGTAAATTAATTTATTAACATTTAAAAATAATTGAAAAGTTCTTTTGATTTAAATGAAAAGTTAGTAGATCGGTTTGGAAGTGATTTTTCATTTAGTTTAAGTTACATTTTAAGTTAATTTAAACTACTAACTATTTAAAGTGTATGTCTTAGGTCTTACTTTGATTTTTTTTATTTTTTGTTTTGATTTTCTATTATAAAAATTTTATAAATTTTGGGTATTTTATAATGCAGTGCTGCCAAATGCACATAATATTCGTGCTATCTTAGATTTAAAAAACGAGATTCTGCGTCGATCGGTATACTAAAATATTTTGTGCCCATTTTAAGCAAACAATCTCATTTAAAGATGGTAAAAATGAGGAATGAAAATGGCCTATTTTTGCTATTTTTACTTTTTTGCATGCTTCCTAAAATATTTTTAACTAAATTGTGTGTCAAACGCAGAGTATTGAGAAGCCAAATTTAAAATGCATAAAGTTGTTTAAATAATCTTGAAACAAACAAGCCCGACCATGAGATACCTTACAGCACAAAACCTTACACCTTACAGAATTTTGCAAATTCTGAAAAGAGGTCTGATCCTAATTACATAGACAGAAAAAGAAGATCATTTTGAGCAAATAAGAAGATCATTTTAAGAAAATATCGGTGAATAGGATTTATGTGATGACAAGCTCCAAATGTGGGCCAATTTCCTTTAAGTTTGAAGGCATAATTTATATTTCTATATAACCTTCACAACCCAAACCAGATATCTAGGGTTTTGTGTGTTCAAATTCATATAGGAAGGTGCGTCTCTAAATATGGACCAATTATAATCAATTTAAATAGAGTTCGTCATCGGGACAATCTAAATATCTTTTTATTTGCGACCTGCTATTTGGTTACAAGCTTTACATAGATTCGAAGATTTACATAGCAAAATTGACTCAGAAAGTAATACTGAGTCGATCGGTGGGTGTGTCTAGGTCTTTTCCAATTAATGGTACAACAACAATAGACAAAATTCATCTGTTATGGACCTAGAAATTCAATAGGTATTGACACTTTGCTGGTTAAACGTTGGCAAGGGCCGGTTATGCGTATGTATAACGTGAGAGTTACAATCCTGAAATTGAAAACAGCGCACAAGCGTTGGTTGCTACCGTCAGCATATTGTCGGTAATTCAAAAATTTTGATGCCATGAACACCATAAATTCAATAAATTATGGTATTCTTTTTTATAAAAAGTAAGAAAATATTAAAAAATATATAATTGGATCTGTTTATTTACATACAAATTTTAACAAAATTTTAGTTTTTTTTCAAGAACTTTGCTAAAGTCTAACTTACTTAAAAGAAATTCTCTAGAATTTCCTCCAAGTGTAAAATTCTGTTCCTTAACTGTCTGTGTTGCTGCTGCTTTACTTTTTTTATATTAAGATCGCTCAAAGATCTAAATTCACTTAAAAGAAACAACAAACTTGTGTCTTTCTTTTAAAATTTATTGAATGCGTGTTATGTGTGTTTGTCACGCCGCTACGTGATCACCCATCAAGGTGTAATAATTTTTATTAAAGTTTTTCATTTCTGGTTGTTTTAATAAAATAACACAACAACAATAAAAACTGAGAACTGAAATAAAGAATCGTATACAATTTATTTTGTATCTTGCAATATGAATTATATTATTATCATCTGAAAATAAAGTGGTGACTTCTTTTTTCTTATAGACTGTATTCACAACAGATGAAATCTTTATTCGTAGAATTAACTATAACAGTTTGAATTTCAGATTTTATTAGGTTGAACTTAATTTTGTATAAATTATCAGAGAAAATTTAAGTTTACTTTTAAGAGCTTCTGTTTATTATAAAAAAAAGTTCGTGGAAAACAAATTTCCTATGGTAGTAAATATAATTAAATAGACTTAGGTAGTTTTTATATAAAAAACACTTTGCAAAAACTTACAAAAAAAAAGGATTGTTAAAACCAGCCTAAAATTTTTTTAATTCACTTTACTAGTTTTTAACTATTTTTTTACCAATTTTTAGATCAATTTGGATTTATTGTTTATTGGTCTTAGGAAAAAATTACTTAATGTTGAATTCCCATATTTTCTATTTTTATAAATTTTTTATATTCAGTATTGAGATTTATTTTAAATAAAAATTAATAAAGAAATGTAACTTTTTCTCAACAACAAGACTCATACTGATTGGCGCCAAAGGTGGGACTGATTTTAAATGTTGATTGAAAATTAAAAATTATTAAAATAACTTCTTCCAATTTTTTTTTTTCTAAAAATTATGCAATATCTTGGGAAAATTTGCCAAGTTTTTTTTATTTATTTAAGGAAACAACTTAGTAAAATTTGCTAAGCTTTTGCATAATTTATACAAAAAATAAGAATATCGAAATTTAAATTTTTTTTCTTAAAAATTATGCTATATCTTGGGAAAATTTACAAAGTTTTTTATTTATTTTGGATAAAAACTTAGTAAGATTTGCTAAAATGGGAATAACACACTTTATCAATATCTTAGCAAAAAAAATTTGTTTCAATCAAAATACCTGCTGTTAAAGAATTTAATTTCAATATTTTTCAAATCGTTTTCAACCAACAGCTTCTGTTTTTTAAACCTGCTTATAAAAAAAATTTTAAATTGTTAAAATAGACTCTTTAAAATTTGTGCAATATCTTGGGAAAATTTGCCAAGTTCTTTATTTATTTTAGGTTAAAACTTGGTAAAATTTGCTAAGCTTTTGTATATTTTATACAAAAAATAAGAAATTTATTTCTTAAAAATTATGCAATATCTTGCGAAAATTTACCAAGTTCCTTATGTATTTTTTGGTAAAAACTTAGTAAGATCTGCTAAGTTTTTGCATATTTTATACAACAAAAAATTGGAATAACCCACTTTATCGATATCTTGGCAAAACAAATTTTGTTTCCATCACAATACCTGCTGTTAAAGAAATTAATTTCAATAATTTTCAAATCGTTTTCTAAACAACAGCTTCTGTTTTTAAGCAGGTTACTTACAAATAAAATTGCAAATTGTTAAAATAGGATATTCCAGTTGTTTTTCTAAAAATTAGCAATATCTTGGGAATATTTACTAAGTTTTTTATTTCTTTTAGGCAAAAACTTAGTGAAATTTACTAAGATTTGGCATATTTCATACAAAGAAATGGCAATATACAATTTTAAATTTTTTTTAAAAAAATTATGCAATATCTTGGGAACATTTACCAAGTTTTTTATTTATTTTAGGTAAAAACTTAGTAAGATTTGCTAAGTTTTTGCATTTTATACAAAAAAATGAAATAGCCCACTTTATCAATACCTTGCCAAAAAAATATATTGTGTTGTAACCACAATACCTGCTGTTAAAGAAGTTAATTTAAAATTTCTTCTTCAAATCCTTTTCTAAACAAGGGCTTCTGTTTATTTTAACTTGCTTTCAAATAATTTCAGTATTTGATTCTTACTGATAATTATTTTTACTGTTTCAAATGTCATAAAAATTCATTTAATATTTTCTAAATGAACAATTTCAATTTCCAAACCTGCCTATCAATTGGGTTTAAGCATAAAACGAAAATTGCATTTCATAAATCCCAATCGAAATATTACTTAAAATTATTTTTATGCAAAAGTAATTTGCATATTTTAAAATAAAAAATAGAGATCTAAACATCTAAAAACAAATTAACAAGATTTTTTTTAAACTACTGCTTCCGTATATCAAAATAATGGGTGGTGGATTTTGGTGATAGAAATACCATTTAGCAAAAGGTCATACAAATCGAAATATGCATCATTTGTATAGATAACAAACATTATATGGCAAAGTGTTTTTTTATACAATGAGCCTTATTATGAAAGGTTAGAAAATGTTTAAGTAAAAGGAAAAATACAGCAAAGAAAAAAGTAAACATTTGGCATTTATAGGTGGAAAAATACAACACAACAATATCCCCTAAGGATGCAAATGATATGTCTGGGTATCTATCTATCTATGAATGTATCTCTCTCTCTCTAACTATTATGATGGGGTGTTGTACAAGTTGAAGTGTATGAAGTTTAAAAAAAAAACAGAAGCCACATTAATTACCACTCAATATTTCAAAATTACTTCTACTCTTGTCCTGGCAAATGTAGAATTAAAAAGAAGAAAAAAACACTGGCATATGTAACGGCCATAAATCTCAACTATCAATGTTTTATTAAATTGATAATGATTTACTTACGTTATATGCAAATTTTCCATTTTAAACCGGTAGCTCTTCTAGCACAAAAAGAGTTTGTTTCCCAAAGTGTTTGTACATATTCATAATTGTTTATTTGGTACTTGAAATCATAAAAGTGGCGAAAAACTGTTTTAAAGTTTTGTTTATACAATTGCGATTTTCTTTAACTGATTATGATACTCAGTAGACAAATAATGCATATTTTTATATATACTCGCAAGCGTGTGTTGTAGTTGAAATATCAACAGATACTTTACACGTTTTATGCATAAAATTTAACAAAAGTGCACCGTTATATGGTTCTACGTGCATTGAAAGTTATTTGTTGCAGTTCTATTTTAAATACATACAATACCTGGACTTGCCAGTTATATTTAATAATAGCTACGGTGCCAGGAAATTTTATGAGATTTAACAAGTTTCTACATGTTAATTAGAAAATGTAACCAATATTAACTTGTTGAGTCATACAATAAAACTTTAACTATTTATGGAAAAAAATGTACTGAGAGTGGTATGTGGTTACAAACATATACAAAAATGGTTAGTGTATGACAGAGTATTAGGTTTTAGATTTCGGTCAAAATGTGGTGTTCTGCCAAGTTCGGCATTTTTTGAAGTTGTAGCCGAACGCACAGTACAAGAGCGAACTCAAAATTTCTAATATTTTAAGTAAAAATTTTAAAATTTCGAGTGATTTCGAGATTTTTCAAAGTGTTGTTATATTTTGGGGAAAATTTTTAACTTTAAACAGTAATAAAAATGATTTAAGATTAGTCAAAATAAATAAAAATTATCACACAAACTTAAAGCCTTTGACAGTACCCTGCGGGAAACGGATCTATCCCAGGACACATCACGTGACCGGTTAGTTGTGATAGCACGCAGAGAAAAAACGTGGTTGCAACATGATCACTGCTAATATATTGTGCTTGCTGCAATCGCATATGGTTGTCACAACCCATCAACATGGTCGCTACCATCATTGTTATAGGAAATATTTTACTATTTTTTTACTGTAACCATACTATGGTAACAAAAACTCTGACTATGACAAAAATATGATAATTATGCAACCACAAAATGCTGGCAACAATCAATAAATAATTATACATCGAATAAAATATGATTTTGACATTTACAGTCATACTATTGTCTTGTTTTCATAAAAACCAAAGTTTTATCAGTTTAGTCAGTTTGTTTATGTCTTAAAAAACAATAATATATTGTTTAATGCTGGGATTTCATACTAATTATAAATTAATTAATGAATCATTAATATGCCATAATATGATATTGTATATTAATAATCATAATATAATAAGAAGGACCATATATATATATATACATATATATTATTGTAAGGGTCATATAATGATAATCCAGGAATCATAATATAGTTGTGGGGACCATAATATGATAACATTTTGAGAATACTATGATTACATGCGATTATATTATGATAAATTCAAGATCAAAATATATTTATTTAGAATCATAATATGGTAATTTTTGAATCATAATATAACTGTAGGGATCATATTATGGTAAAATTAGGGTTATTTGATTATCATAATATGATAACCATATTATAGTTCGACTATGGTTGGTACAATCATAAATCCAAAAATATATGATGCTCTTCGAATATGATTGTCCCAACCATGTTTTTTCTCTGCGTGAGGGACCATTCACGAGACAGGTTTTTTTTATATGAAAAGCATCGGTCACTTTAACATGAGCTTGTCCTAGGAGAGGGTAAATTCCCTCTGTGACATGCCACATGCCACACAACTAAACCCAAAGAACATATCACAGAACCAACGTAAAAACCATGTCATAGCCGGTAATATGGTAGGTACTTTAGGAACCGATCCTCTTTTCCCATTCTCGTGATATATATTTTCGGAACCGGTCCAGTTTTCACTTATCTCGGGACAGTTAACAATTCCCAACTGACCCCTTTTTCCCGCACGGTAATTTTAGAGCTTTTTGATGAATTAAAACACCAACTTTTCATATAATGCTTTCAGTTAGCCTTATTTTGTAATGAATAAAAGTTTAATTTAAAAATTATTAATTTTAAATATAAAATCTTGTTTTATCAGGCTCGATATTATAAACACTAATTTAATAAAAAACAAGTAAGAGCGGCTAAATTCGGCTATGCCGAATCTTATATACCCTTCACCATGGTTGGGAAAAAACTGAAGTTTATATATGGACATATATGAAATGGACAGATTTATATACGGACGCCTTTAAGAGGAAATTAACCATTTAGTTTGGAGATAAAACTTGGACTCGGGAATATAGGTACTTTAAAAAAATGTATGTTTTGGGCATAACTTTTTTGTATCTGAACCGATATTTCCGAGTTTTTCAGCAAATATGTTATACTAAAGATTTTTGATCTTTTGCTATATAAGACGTATCCATAGGTCATAATACAGCTCTAGAATAGTGTTTGTTGTTTGTGTATAAAAGGTGAAGAGGTGAAAGAAAAGAATTTCAACAAATCGTTAAAAGAAATCACTACAACTGCATGTGTTTTATTTCTACAAAATAGTTTGATTTAGCTGGCAAATTTACATTTGGGATTTTATTTCGCTTTTTTATTAGAAATATTTGTAATTTCTTTAGCTTAATTTTAAAAATTTGAAGGAAAATAGTTTATAATTTTTTTTATAAATTATTATAAGTTATGACCTAAAATAGTTGCACTCAAAGGTAAATTATGTATAAAATGTTCTTAATATGTGAGAAATAAAATGGTTTAAAAATCTTTTTATAAATTCTTTTAAATCGGAGCAAAAAAAAAGAAATAAAACCGTTTGTATTTTGTTTGTATCAGAGGGTTTTTATAAAAATTTTGATGTTTTTAGCCTATTTATGGATTATTTAATTATTAATATAAAATTTTATTTAAATTAATTATTAAATGTAAAAAAAAAAAACAAAAAAAAATCTTAAGAAAATAAAAAAAAAATGTACAAAAAAAAAGTGAATTGACCTGACCGAGATTCGAACCCGCGGCCTTAGAGAAAAAAAGTATTTGTGACATGGCGTCTAGACAACTGAGCTATTGAAGCTCACACAAAATCATCGTCAATAGATGTACATATATAAAAGTCTTCGTTCATTAGGGATTTGTTTAGTTTTTATTTAAATGACAAATCTTTGTATGTGTGTTGTTTGTGTATAAAAGGTGGAGATAAAAGAAAAGAATTTTAATTATTAATATAAAATTTTATATAAATTAGTTATTAAATGTGAAAAAAAAAACCAAAAATAAGCAAAAAAAAAATATTAAGAAAATAAAAATAATAAAAAAAATGTACAAAAAAAAAGTGAATTGACCTGAGCGATATTTGAACCTCGAACTCCACGGTTAGAGAAAAAAAGTATTTGTGACATGGCGTCTAGACAACTGAGCTATTGAAGCTCACACAAAATCATCGTCAATAGATGTACATATATAAAAGTCTTCGTTAATTAGAGATTTGTTTGGTTTTTATTTAAATGACAAATCTTTGTATGTGTGTTGTTTGTGTATAAAAGGTGGAGATAAAAGAAAAGAATTTTAACACATGTTGTTATGTGTAAAATTCTACATACATATTAAACAAAGGGATTTTACTGGAAAAATTAGAGGTAGTCCTGGTTTTTTGCTAATATCTCAGCCATTTATTAACCGATCTGTCTGATTTTTAATAGCAAACAGAAATGGATCACATGTAACAGAAATAAAAAAGAATCAAGTCCTCATCACGTCTGGGTTCTTCGGAAAACCCATTTCAACACACAGACGGACAGACGGACAGACGGACATCGTTAAATCAACTTCGCTCTTCATAAGGACCCAGAATATATATACTTTATAGGGTCTAAGATCAATATTGTAGAAATTACAAACGGAATGACAAACTTATATATACCCTTCCACCTGTGGTGAAGGGTATAAAAATGTACAAAAAACAAGTAAGAGCGGCTAAATTCGGCTATGCCGAATCTTATATACCCTTCACCATGGTTGGGAAAAAACTGAAGTTTATATATGGACATATATGAAATGGACAGATTTATATACGGACGCCTTTAAGAGGAAATTAACCATTTAGTTTGGAGATAAAACTTGGACTCGGGAATATAGGTACTTTAAAAAAATGTATGTTTTGGGCATAACTTTTTTGTATCTGAACCGATATTTCCGAGTTTTTCAGCAAATATGTTATACTAAAGATTTTTGATCTTTTGCTATATAAGACGTATCCATAGGTCATAATACAGCTCTAGAATAGTGTTTGTTGTTTGTGTATAAAAGGTGAAGAGGTGAAAGAAAAGAATTTCAACAAATCGTTAAAAGAAATCACTACAACTGCATGTGTTTTATTTCTACAAAATAGTTTGATTTAGCTGGCAAATTTACATTTGGGATTTTATTTCGCTTTTTTATTAGAAATATTTGTAATTTCTTTAGCTTAATTTTAAAAATTTGAAGGAAAATAGTTTATAATTTTTTTTATAAATTATTATAAGTTATGACCTAAAATAGTTGCACTCAAAGGTAAATTATGTATAAAATGTTCTTAATATGTGAGAAATAAAATGGTTTAAAAATCTTTTTATAAATTCTTTTAAATCGGAGCAAAAAAAAGAAATAAAACCGTTTGTATTTTGTTTGTATCAGAGGGTTTTTATAAAAATTTTGATGTTTTTAGCCTATTTATGGATTATTTAATTATTAATATAAAATTTTATTTAAATTAATTATTAAATGTAAAAAAAAAAACAAAAAAAAATCTTAAGAAAATAAAAAAAAAATGTACAAAAAAAAAGTGAATTGACCTGACCGAGATTCGAACCCGCGGCCTTAGAGAAAAAAAGTATTTGTGACATGGCGTCTAGACAACTGAGCTATTGAAGCTCACACAAAATCATCGTCAATAGATGTACATATATAAAAGTCTTCGTTCATTAGGGATTTGTTTAGTTTTTATTTAAATGACAAATCTTTGTATGTGTGTTGTTTGTGTATAAAAGGTGGAGATAAAAGAAAAGAATTTTAATTATTAATATAAAATTTTATATAAATTAGTTATTAAATGTGAAAAAAAAAACCAAAAATAAGCAAAAAAAAAATATTAAGAAAATAAAAATAATAAAAAAAATGTACAAAAAAAAAGTGAATTGACCTGAGCGATATTTGAACCTCGAACTCCACGGTTAGAGAAAAAAAGTATTTGTGACATGGCGTCTAGACAACTGAGCTATTGAAGCTCACACAAAATCATCGTCAATAGATGTACATATATAAAAGTCTTCGTTAATTAGAGATTTGTTTGGTTTTTATTTAAATGACAAATCTTTGTATGTGTGTTGTTTGTGTATAAAAGGTGGAGATAAATAAAAGAAAAGAATTTTAACACATGTTGTTATGTGTAAAATTCTACATACATATTAAACAAAGGGATTTTACTGGAAAAATTAGAGGTAGTCCTGGTTTTTTGCTAATATCTCAGCCATTTATTAACCGATCTGTCTGATTTTTAATAGCAAACAGAAATGGATCACATGTAACAGAAATAAAAAAGAATCAAGTCCTCATCACGTCTGGGTTCTTCGGAAAACCCATTTCAACACACAGACGGACAGACGGACAGACGGACAGACGGACAGACGGACAGACGGACAGACGGACAGACGGACATCGTTAAATCAACTTCGCTCTTCATAAGGACCCAGAATATATATACTTTATAGGGTCTAAGATCAATATTGTAGAAATTACAAACGGAATGACAAACTTATATATACCCTTCCACCTGTGGTGAAGGGTATAATTAGTGTTTACTATTCGTTAGTAACATTTAATTATGATCTCGAGCCTGATAAAATTAAAAATATATAATTAAAACAAATAGATCGAATAATATACAAAATTTACATAAAATCTTGCACTATAATCAACGAGGGGTCGCATTTGACAAAAATAGAACTTGCTGAGAATATTTATGAACTTCTAATGCGCACTTAAAATCCACCGTGTATTGAATCTTGAATATTAGTACATTATTTCGAAAACTAAGAGGGACGCAGCAAAAAAAAAATGGTAGTCATTCTGTGGCTATAACTTCTGTCATTGCTTCCTAAACATTCTTTTATGATTTTTTGGTGTTATTCTAAGAACAGATACAAACCCGATGCTTATCTTAAACAATCACTCTTTTCATTGCTTCGAAAGCACAAGTTATCGTATATAGTAAATTTTCTAAATCTAAAGCATATACAAAATGTTGTTATATGATCATTCAAAATCAAAAATTTCATTGAGCAAATGGTTCTGATGACCTTTTATAATTTATTAATTAAATTATTTTTTATATTTTTGATTATATATTATATTTTGATTGTAATTTTTAATAAAAGTTTAAAAAATCAAGTAAAACAAATATTTGAATAACCTTTAATTGAAACTAGTTTAGCCTGTCATTTGCATTCTTTTCAAGCTTTAGTAGTTATGACTACGCAATTTGTGCATTTTTGCATTGTGTATTTTTTTTAACACTACACTGTTTACAGTTTTGAAATTATCCAAATTGTGTAAAATTATTTCAAATTGCCCAAAAAGATTTTAAAATTGTCCAAAAATTATTTGAACTTGTTCAAAAATATTTTAAAATTGTCTAAAAATGTTACAAACCCAGTTTTTTAAATTATCCAAAAATGATTGAATTTGTCGAACAACTCATTAAAATTTTTGAAAAATGTTTCAAAGTTGCCCAAAAATGCTTTAAACTTTACTGAATTTTTGGACAAATTTAAAGCAATTTGGTAAAATTTATAGAACTGGTTGCAAAATTTTAAAACGTTTTAATTAATTTAAGATTAACATTTAACAAAGACAATTTTAAACTCATTTAAAGGGGAAAGAATCGGGACATATCTACCCTGCGGGGGAAGCGCCTATCCCAGGTTATGTCATATGACCGTTTCATTGTTTTTTATATAAAAAAGGCCAGTCACTTAAACATGAGGTTGTCCTAGGAGGGGGTAAATTGCCCTCTCTGACATGTCACATGACTACACGCAAAGAAAAAATATGGTTGGGTCAATCATATTCGAAGAGCATCATATATTTTTGGGTTTATGGTTGTGCCAACCATAGTCGTTCTATATTATTGTTATCGTATTATGATAATAAAATAACCATATTTTTAGCATAATATTGCCCCTACAGTTATATTATGATTCAAAAATTACCATATTATTGTCTTAAATAAAATGTTATAACGAATTTATCATAATATATTCGCACGTAAACATAGTATACACAAAATTTTATCATATTATGGTCCCTAATAACTATATTATTATTCCTGGATTATCATTATATGATCCATAATCTAAGCAAATTTCTTAAAGGAAAAGTTCTTAGAAACTATAAAAAAGCTCTTTAAATTTAAAAATATTTCCTTTAGAAATATTTTTTCCAAAAAAAAAATTATATTAAGGCCTTTTTGAAGAAAAATTGTTAAGGAAAAAATCAGAAAAATTAAGAACTTTTCTTTCAAGAAAACTTTGATTCTGTGGACTTTTTTTAAAGAAAAATACTTAATTTTTTTTTCAATTCTAATGACTGTTTAATAAAAAAAAAAATCTTAAGACATTTTAAAGATTTTTTTAAAAAGTTTTTATAAATTTTTCTTTGAGAAAATGTCTTAAGAATCTATGAATTTTTCTTATAAAAAATATTTTATTAATATTTTGAGAACTTTTTACGAGAAATGAATTAATAAACATATTAAAAAAAATCTAGTTGTTTTTATTGAAAAGAATTAAAAAAAAAATAACATCTTTCAATAGAATCTTTTTGACAATGAATTGATTAGTGTAAATATTATTATATGTAAAAGGAATTTTCTAAAGCTAAAAAAAAAAATTAACTGGATCCTAATGGGTCAATTGATGAAATGTTTTAATGACATGTGAAAGGTATTTTCAACCCATCTGATATTTGTCCAGTTTTAGTAAACAATATATGATTATTTTTTTTAAGACATTTTGTAGTAAAAATAAACTGACTGAACTGATTTTTACCAGTGACATGTCATGTTTTATTTAAAGTATAATTAATTTTTTATTGATTGTTGCCAGCATTTTATAGTTGCATAATTATTATATTTTTTTCAAAGTCAGAATTTTTGTTACCACAGTATGGTTACAGCTTATCATGATATAAAATAGAAGGTGCCAATCATAAAATAGTAAAATATTTACTAAATAATGATGGTAGCGACCATGTTGATGGTTAGAAAACCAATAACTTGGTTGTGACAATCATACCCGATTGCAGCTAGCAGAATATAGTAGCAGTGATCATATTGCAACCATTTTTTTTCTCTGCGTGTAGTTTAAAGACAATGTCACACAACTAACCCCAAAGAACATATTACAAGACACCTACTTTCAAAATCATCACGTGATAGAGGCTTTTAAATCGAGCATGTGGAAAGGTTTTTGAGAACCTATGCCGTTTTCACCTAACACGGGACTAGTACTTTCACACCCAATACCTGATAGAGACTTTTTATGCCGATCACTTGATAGGTACTTTAGAAATCGATCCTGTTTTGACCTACCACAGGTCAGGTACTTTCAGACCTACCACGTGATGTATACTTTTAAATTGTTCGCGTGGTGGGTACTTTAGGAACCGGTCCTCTTCACCTACCTCGTGATATGTATTTTCGGAACCGGTCATGTTTCCACCTATCTCGTTACAGGTACCAACTGACGCCTTTTTTCCCCCAGGGTACAACGTCAAAGCAAAAGTATTTATCTGTTCTGATAAAGAGTATTTCTATATCAATGCATAAAGTTCGCTTCATAAAACTTATTTTTATGCATTCTTATGAATTAAATTTTCATCAAAGCTAAAATTCTACAAAGTATATGAACACTTTCCACTCGTGCATCAGAATATCTAAAGTGTGAGTAATGGTAGTAGCTACATATATTTGTATACTTCCATCCTATGACCCGCCAATGTTAAATTCATCAATGAAACCATTAGAAAAGAAGTGATGCATTTGCCACAGTACAGATGCTTTTATTGCTTTTTTGGCAACTGGGGAAATGTAGAATTTTTTTTACAAAAATATTGGGTTCTTTTCCCAAAGATTTTTGCTTTAAATTGTCTCAAAAGTAACAAACTGAAACAAATTCTTTTAGTGGTTATTTTTGGTGAATTAATTGCCGATTTATATTTTATTTAATTTTTTTTTTTCATTGAATAATATTTAAATCTATGCATTTCCTTGAATTACAAATAAAAAAACATTTTGTATACAAATATTTCTATAATGAAATTGATCTGGTTTTTATATTTTTCGATTTAAATAATAACGTGCCCATAAGCTATGATACATGGTCTATAAACACGTTCAGAGCTCTATAACAAAAAAAAAAAAAGATTTGCTATTAATGAATACAAACCTTTACTTTTTCATAGACAAACAAACTCATAAAAGACTCTATATAAAAATTGAGATTTTTGATTTTTCAGCAATGATAGTGTTACAAAAACAAAAAAAAAAATAAAGAATTGTATTATTTTCTTTCTAACCATTGGCCATTGAATAAAAATGGCAAAAAAAATATGAAGAAAAAAACTTGGAAAGGGAAGTAAGAAAGATTTCAATTGAAATGCAAATTGTAAGAAAGCTTTTGAAAACATAATCACGCTTGTTTAAATTACATTTAACTAATGTTTTTACTAAAAAATATGATCACAATTTTGCTACTCCCCGACTCTGAAGTAAAGATTTTTTTTATTAGAGTACAGTTGTATGGCAAAAAAAAATTATTAACAAAAGGTAATTTAAACCCTTGACGATTCAAACTAAATGTCTACGTATGTAAAGCAAATAAAAGATCATTGTTGTTGCTTGGTTCGTTTTTTTTTTTTGAACTGACAACACTTTTTTTCTAATAGATAAAAATTAGATACGAAATACAAGATACAGCTACTACTACTGTAAATTTAATAACCCATTAAGGTGCGTTACGTTAAAATTCAACCAACAATTAAAATTTAATCAACAGTTAAATTCAAATTATGTATGGAAAACAACAAAACACCACAAAAAGCAAAAACAATTTCGAATAAATGAATAAACATTTAATTTTACAGAATTAGTAGGCGAAGTTTTAACTGCATAATCATTCGTTTTTACTGATTTTTCAGTTGTTTAAACAAGATTTAAAAATAAATAACAAAAAAACATTTTATTAAAATGAAAAACAAGTAGACCGGTTTTTAAATAAATTATTATTTCTTTAAAATTGCATTTTCTGTTATTTTAACTTGCAAACTATTTTATAAGGCGGATCAATAAGTCCGTGACTTTAGGAACTTTCCTCCCCTGCTCCCATCAAGTACCACCTGTTAATAGACTACAAATTTTGAGCAAGTTCCGTCATTTACTTTGCATTTAAAAGCTGTTCAAAACATGCAACCTCGTGGATTTTTTAAAAATGGAAAAAAGTGAATTTCAAGTGCTCATTAAACATTATTTTTTGCGAAAGAAAACCGTCAACCAAATCATGGCAAAGCTTGATAAATATTATGGTAAAAGTGCGTGAGATTCTTTATGCCATAGGCATTTCATATGGCAGAGTGGTTTTGATTTTAAGAAAGCTGTCTGCAGGATGGGTGCCGCGTTTGCTCTCAATTGACCATAAACGTAATCGTGTGACGTGTGTAGTCTCAATTTCAAAATTCCATGAATTGGGCTACAAATTGGTACCTCATCCGCCATATTTTCCGGATTTAGCCCCCAGTGACTATTTCCTATTTCCAAACCTAAAGAAATGGCTCGGTGGAAAGCGATTTAGCTCCAACGATGAAATTATTGATCAAACAAATGCCTTTTTTGTGGAAGGCATACAAAAATTGGAGATACGTTGGACTAACTGTATTGAGCTAAAAGGAGATTATGTTAAAAAATTTTTTTTGCAAAAAAAACTGTGTTTCATTTAAAAAATCACGGACTTAATGATGCGCCCGTAAGTGTAATATATGATATATATGGTAATATAAATTCATATATTTCATATATGCCAACATATAATTATATATGAACATATATATCCATATAGCCTCAAATTTAGGATCCGTAGATATATGGAAATATATTAGATCATGTGTGATCAAGTATTGAACTATATATGGACGTATATGATATGATTTAGTAGAAAGATATAGTATTAAACATTTGGATTCTGATCAGTTTTAAAATAATTCTTTTAGATATTGGAATTTTGTATAATGTAAATTTATTAAGTCATTATTAAATGCAAATTGAATACAAAAATTTTATATTGTAAATCACGTCCTTAATGAAAATTAGACATTTTATATAATAAACCCTTTCGTAAACCCTGTAAGCCTCTCTGTGATGAGATTCTCTTAAATTTTTGACGGCAGAATTTGGTAAATTGTGGAATTCTGATAAAAAGTTGACAATTAAATTAGTGAATTTTGTCTTTAAAAAGTGGGTGAATTTCCTGTCTGACTAATTTTGCAAATTTTCATCGTTAGATCCAACTTCAATTTGTCTATATTGCAAATATCGCCAAATATCTGGCAGGTATTTTCAAAATCACAATGTAAATAACAAATTTAGACATTTGGATTTCTGTGTACCAATATTTAAACAGTTAGCTCATTTTGGAAATCTTTATTATTTTTTATCGTAAACAATATTCAATATTGAGCCGCATTTCTTTAAATATATTTTAAGACAAGTTATTTAGAGGATTAATCCCATGTATCAGTTATTTTTATTATCTGTTATATTTTTTATTTTTTGGTGTGTTATTGTTGTTTTTGACAAAAAAAAATTAAAACAATATCCAAATGATATCCAATGACTTCAACCTCATTTTTTACTGTATTTGTTTGATTTTTCTGTTGTCGTCAACTTTATTATACCTTAGAAAAGTTTTATGGCATCTAATTGTTTGCTTTTTTGTAGTTGTTTTTGTTAAATATTAATGTTGAAATCCATATAATTTCAGTGATTTTTTATAAGTATTATAAGTATATATTTTGCTATTTCAACACATCTAATCATCTTCATATCACATGTCTCTCTTTACTTGAAAGAAGATCAGCTTTTATTATACATACACTTTATTTTGTTTTATTATTTGTACGTACATTGTTATTTGAATAACGGAGACGTAATTAGAACGCAAAAAAGGACAGCCATTCGAAATACCCTACAATAGGGTGATTTGAATGCTTTAATATCACAAGTACACAAATCTAGAAACAGTTTCTATCCACAGATTCAAAATAGTTGAACTTCAAAATCTGTTTTCCGTTCCATTGTTTATAGATTTCTTTACCATATCTGGTATCCAATTTCATACAAATCGGGCAGTTTAGCTTGGAGGAAAACCGATTAAAAAGGCTACTGCTACATTCTGCAAAAAACTCGAAATTGTCTTGAAAAAATACTTTATATTCGAAGGTGTACGACGCATTTTTTTGACTGTACACTCAAAAAAAAAGTTAGTAAAAAAATTTGTAAACGGGTTTCAATCCCACTATAATATTTTTGTACTGATTTTTAGTAAAAGAATTATTATGCAAATCTTTTTGCTATTTACATCTTACAAATTAAAGAATTTTAACAAAATATTTACGAATTTTTGTTGCAAATGTTAGAAATCATTTTACAAATATTTGAAAACCGATTTGCTTAAATTATATAAAAAAAATACTAATTTTAAAAAAGTGGATATTGAAGAAAATGTTGTTTCTAATTAAAACTTATACCTTCAAACTTAAATTACCCTAAAATGTAACATAGATTAAAAAAGGGATCGGAAGTAATATACCGACTCATGTCTAAAAATAGGACATCCACTTAAAATAGCACAAAAAAGTTTTTTTAATTCTAAAAACAAGCCCTAATAGCAACTAAAATTTGACCTTAAAAGTAAAAAAAAATTGATGAAATTACTAAATTAAAACAAAATGTTTTTACAATTTTCAAGCCTTTGATTTTTTGAAAAATATTTTTTGAAAAAAAATCAAATAAAATAAAAAAATTTTAATACTCGATAAAAAAAATAAATTTGAAATTTTGTACTAATATTAATAATATTCAATAATTTTTTTCTGAATTTAGCAAACAGATCTAAAATTCCACTCTACAAAAAGTTTCCTAAAATTTAGTAGCGGCAGCTAATTTTTTCTACAAATTTCATTGTACTGCACGTCAGCAGACATGTGTTGCTAAGATTAGCAAAAAATACCGCTGAGCTCAAATTAGCAAAATTTCCTGTATAACAGCAAAATTTTCAGTTGCCATTGCAGACTTTTTAGGTGAGATAAATATATACTTGCTGCAGTAAATTTTATAATATTGCACCTAAAATAATTTGTGGTTTAAATTAGCTGAAAATGTAGTTTAAAATAAATGAAAAATCACAATCACTACTAACTTTTTATTTAAATCAAAAGAACTTATCATTTATTTTAAAATTATAATATCCTTAAAATAAAAATAAGCTCATAATATCCTTTACTCCCTTCGACTGACGTGACTTAATTTTCACAATTCCACGGAAGTGTTAGAATACCAGACACCATTTCAACGGCTTATATTTTCAAAGTTTCGTTTTGTAAACCTTTTGAAGTTTTTATGTTTTTAGTTTATGGGTGTAGGTTATACGAGTATAATTAAAACTTTTCTTTTTAATTTAAAACGACGATTCATGTTAAACAGGAGTGTTTATTTGTATCTGTTAGAGTACCACGTCAGAGGGTTAAAATATAAATGGTTTTTCATTTATTTTAACTTTCCGTAAAAAAATTATATTTCCTTTACTTGTTTCATTTAACGGTCATCTAATTAACTACGAAATCCGTAAAAAGTAATGATTTTTTTTCCTTTATTTAATTTTTTTTAACTGTCGAAAAATTAACTACAAAGTCTGTAACACTTTTTTAACAAAACATTTTTAATGAAAATATTTACTATAACAGAAAATTTATTTTTAAAATAAATTTCAAAAAAGTTAAAATATATAAATATTTGTTTTTAACTATTTAATCATTTAAAAACAAATATATTATAACACTTTTTTGCATGATGATGGAAATTTCCATCATAACATTTATTGAATAAAAAATTCCTAAGCAGGTGTATTGTAAATTGGTTGGTGTTGGCAACATTTTACATGACTCTTGAATAAATTGCAGCACAACTGTCCACTGTTTCTTGTGGTTAAAGAAAATGTGTAAAATATTGTGTATTTTTAGGAAGCTAATCTGAAATTTTTTGAAATATAAAAATGATAATGAGTGCAAAAAGGTTTGTTTTTAGTGTAACGTGTTTGATATTTTATTTATTTAGTACCAAGCTGGACATGTGACTTTGCATGGTGATGGAAACATCCATCATACTGTCTTTTTACTATGTATACTATCTGTTTATACCAGGATTTATTTTAATATTTTTCCTTTTAAGAAAAAAAATCATGCACTGCAGTTAGCTAATTCACAAATATTTTGAGTGTATACAATTGTTGAAACTGAGGTAAATTGCCTACATTTATAAACAAGGATTTATCTAGCACTATTTTGACAAGATATATGTATAGCTTTCTCTTGTATCTCCGATATCTAACATTAAATGCTTTAAAAACGATATTTATCATTCCGAAAAAACTTACTTTCTATATACCAAAACAGCATTTACAAACAATTTTATCACATAAAAGTTGTCAAAAATAATACCAAATCTGTCAAAAAAGTACCATAGTAGTTTTGAGGCTCTAATGATATTATCACACAAGTACTATAGTGCCAACTTTATCATGCCTGCCTTGTTTTGTGTTTTGCAAATATTATAACACATTATGGAGGTGAAAAAACTAACATTGAAGAGAAAAACTTTTTTAACACGTGAACACAATTTTTGTGGTGAAAACAAAATTTTTGAGGTGAATAAAATTATTCATCAGACGCTACTACGAAATTGTATTAAAATACACCTATTTGTACTTTAAAATATACACTTTCACATTTTCACTCACAACTCTTTACCCGCTGGACCGATGTTGCTTATTTTCAATATAAAACTGCTCGAGAGGATATTCATTAATCTAAATAAAAGCAAGCAACCGCTTGCCGCTTTGAGGGTTAAATTTTATATTCACTCTTACATGGTATGGTGTTTTTAGCAGACGAAGAGTGAGAAGGAGACGAAGAAGTGACTGCATATATTCTGTTTTTGTTATTGTATTTTCATCTGAAGCAAAATGCGATCTGGAAATACTATCTTATAATTCAATATAACCTCCTTGTAGGGTACTCGTATATTTGAATACCCATATAATTTTCACACAGATTAAATTCCTATCAAATATAATCATTTGATATCAACAAAAATAAGCTTTTGTCTAAAAACTGTGTGGGAGAATATTTATTTAGAGATAAAATATTTTTAAAAAATTAATGCAATCGGTTATTTTTGGAATGCGAGTACAATTTATTTAATTTAGAGATAGACACATGTAGTAATCATTTTACATGTTCAACAGGGTGTACCAATTTTACGCAAAAATGTGAACAGCGTAAAGTAATAACACTCAAACGATGCGTATTAAGTTGTCTGATAGTTGAAATAAAAAAAATAAATAAAAAGTCCTTTATTTTTACAGACTGTAGTTTTTTTTTTTTTGTTTACAGTTAAAAAATAAACAAAATAAAGTAAGAACAATTACTTTTAATCTATTTTGTAGTTAATTAGTTAACAGTTAAAAGACATAAATACGGGATATATCATTAGTTTTTACGGATTTGTAGTTAGTCTGTTAACAGTTAAAACAAATAAAAAAATCGGATATTGTAAGTTAATTTATTAATACATTCACAATATTATTTCCTTAAAAGTAATCTAAAATATATATTAAATTAATCGAAAATGCAATCAAAAGAGGACTACTGATTTTTCATTTTATTCACCCCATTTTGTTGTTAATTTTCAACCATTGTTTAATAATTGACAAAAGTGGTAAAAACAATCGAAGGTCGTTTAAAATAACCAACAATTTTTAACTGACAAAACGTTAGAAAAAACGAATTTTGTGGTTTGTTTTTCAAATTACTAAACACAACACACACAGAGGCATATATTTTTATTTTCTATGCTCGTATGTACATATATTTGAACAATTTCGTGTAATTTGTATAGAAATAATTTTGTATTTAAGCAAACTATGTTGATAAAACAACAAAAAAGAAATTACTTTAATTTCTATTTTTAGAACCAGACAACATAAAATTTTACAATAATATGAAAGTATCAATTCCTACTGAAAATCTGTATTTTTATAGTTTGTTTTTTGAATAACTAATTCAAATATTTAAAAAAATATATTTCTATAAAATTCAATTGATCCTTCATTTAAAATTAAACTCTACGTATTACTTTCTAAATAAACTACAGAAAATATATTGTGAGTGTATTTAAAAATTAATGAAAACATAGTAGACCAGTTTTTAAGTGATTTTTTTATTTATTTTAAATCACATTTTCAGTTAATTTAAAGTACAAACTTTTTTGAGTGTGCAACAAATAATTAAACAATTTTTGACGGGTACTTATAGATCTCTACAAGCCTTTGAGGTTTGAAATTTGGTTTAAAAGAAGTTGCGTTATTTATTTGCAAAATAGGTTATAGGACTTATTCAGGGGAAATTCTATTTATAATTTTTAGGTTATTACCATATAGACTTTTTTATTTTTTCTAAAGAAAAAACTATTTTTTCTAAATTTTTCCTTACTATGCTTTGTTTTATAATACGAGTGAGACTTAATTTGCGCAAAAATCTCACGACTGGGGATACCCTAATGTTCAATGAGTGATATAGAATCTTTACAATTTTCGGCATTAATATTAAATATTTTTGTAAAAATTTTTAACAATTTGATTAAGAGCTTTTAACAAATATTTTTGAGTTGTTAATAATTCTTAAATTTTACTAATGTTTCACAAAAAATTACATAAAATTTAAATATTTTACTGAAGGTTCACAAAATTTATTCAATTGCTATATCTGTCTTCAAATACATAGTTTTGATTTTTAAAAAGTGTGGCAACTCTGATTATATAAATAAACATTTATTTTCCAAATACATACTCTGTTATTAAAGTATTTGTTGGGAAATTTTAGAAAGTCGATAAAGTTCTATAATATATGTAATTTGGCAACAAATTATTATTTTTTAGAACATTTTAATTAAAAATGTTAAAAAAATCTAAATTTGTGAAAATCCTTGCCATATTTTAATAAAATTTTGTTAAATTTCAAACTTAATTAAAATTTGTTTTAAATATTAAAATAATAAAATTATGGTCTTTAAGATTGACAAACACAAAATTTAAGACATAGTGTGGGTAAAATATGTTGAATGTAAATTCAAAATCTTTGTTTATATATGAATAAACAATTGAACTCTAAAAAAAAACTCTACGAATTAACCGTACTTCTGAAACTACACAATAATGAAATAAATTCCCATGACGTAAAAAATATTTCGTAATTTTATTATTATTATTTTCAGTTTCTTACAATTGCGGTAAAGTAAGTCAGCAATTTAAGCTTTAAATTGTTAATTATTAGTTAGGAAAAATACAACTTTTAACATAGAAACAAAAAAATAAAAAATATAAAAAAAAATATTTGAAAAGATTTTTTTCCAAAGATTATTATATGAGACTATTATGGTCTTGTAAGAAAAATCTTAAATTAAACACAATCTAAAGAAAATGAAAACTCAAAATAAAAACAAACTTAACTTAATTAATAGACCAGAACCAGAACTTTAGTATAAAACTAAGAAAAACATAACTGAAAAAAAATCATAGAATTTAAACAATAGAACAAACGCACTTTACAAAGGGGCAACGATACACGATGCACTATAAAATACTCATATGTGGGTAACTACGACATAAAAAAAGAATTAAACAAAAAAATCTAATACAATTCATTGACTTCATCAAAGTTCCCATCATTTATTAATTTACATGCGGTGAAGTTTAAGACATAACATAAATGCGTGATTTTCTCAAGTATTTTATGGATTTAGAAAAAATTAAAATTTTTACTATTAATTTAGTATACACTTAAAGAAAAATCATATGAGCCAAGTAGATGCGAAAGTGCAAGACATTTTTTTTCTTAACTCTATTGAATATTTTTCTAAACCCTATTGAATCTACGCCAGCTGAGTCTGACGAGTGTCGAGAGCGATTCCATCAAGTGACGGCGCACAGTTTCCCACTGTGCGCGATCTAGCTTAAAAAAAATCGTATCTTGAAAACTGTTGGTCTGAGGAGTAAGAAATGTATGAAGCGATTGTAGCGGATGAAGTGATCTTTTAATTTATTGTATTCGTAGACACCCTGTGTCAGTACAGGGTGCACCATAAGGAAAGTTTTATTGACAATAAATAATTTTCTATATATGGAGTAAAATTAAGTATTATGTAGCTCCGAAGAGCTTAAATTAAATGAACATAGTTTCAAACCATTTATTATTATTAATATTTATTTTTAATACTAACAAAAAAAATTATATTCAGAGAAATAATGATATTTATTTTAGAGATATAATGCTATTTTAAGTTTTTATTTGTTTTGATTAACAAAAATTATATCTTCTAAAGACCTTAAAAAATATTTACTTATTAATCTAACTATATAATAAAAATTAAGAAAACAAAAATAAATACATAAAACTAAATACATAGAGAATTTCTTAAACTCTAAAATTAAAATTTATTTTTTCAAATTTAATTTGCTTGGCAAAACTTTTTTTTTTAACTAAAGATATTAAATTATAAAAGAAATTAAACTTATAATAAAACATATAATAATTATTCCATAAATAAAAATGGTTAAAAGTTATTCGCTTTCGGAGCCTGAGCCATGATTTTCCTCGTATAGTTCTTGAATCATGGGGTCACAAAGCAGTTCACCAACTTCGCTTGAACGAGGCTCCAAGGATCGGTAATTAATGGAAGATTTTCTTGATGGTGAGGAGATTAAAGGGTCCGATGAATAGAGCAGTCTATTTAATAAATCTTGCACAGTTTTCTCACGGGACATTTTTCGAGTGTGTAATTCCCTGTAATTACGAAAATCTTTGTTTCTTGATTCCATTGCTTCTTCAGAGAGCATTCCTATTGGCAAAGAAGCTGATTTTATAATTTCAGTCCCATTAATTAAAATTTTGTGGACGCTTGAAGGCATGTTATATCAAGGATATAAATCAACATGCAATTTTGATGTTTTTAGCTAGTTATTTAAAGGAATCGGTATTAATTGCGTAACAACTTGCCATAGTTTTAAATATCACACCCAAATTGCTTATTAATTTAACGTCAACTCCTGTAATAGATGATGCCAAGCCATTCATGACCTTGGGAGTAGCCCCGCATATTCCACATGATTGCGTCGATGATTCTGCGATTGCATTAAATGCCTTACCATCTATCATGCTAATTTTAATCGGACGACAAAATCGGGTAGATGACGGTCGTGGATTTTGCCAAAAAATTGTATCATTTTCTTTTAGTTGCAATGGGGCCAAGCAAATTGCAAATAAATTCTCATCAGATTTACCTTCTGGACATTTTTGTTTATATCTGGAGTGTCCACCACTTCCATCACAGCCCTATTTGTAAATCATTGTAATATTTTTAGACGATGATATATTCATCGTTTTTTTAATTACGTCTTTTTGGTATTCCAAAGAGCTTGGAGACTGACTTCAGCAGAAAAGTTTGTAACATATAATGAGGAGTCTTTGGGATAGTTTTTTTTTTTTTTGCCTCACGAATTACATTGTATGGTGGATAAATGTTTGCATTACGACTTTTAGCTCCTGTTTGTGTAAGCATATACGAACTTTTAGTATAGTCTCCGTCTATATATAGCGCTAATGCTTCGTCAGGTGTATAGGGTATGCAAGTTTTATCAGGAGCGGAGATTGCGAAGCTTTTAAATGGTCGTCCTCGGAATTGTGAAGGACCCGATATATCGTCAAATTCCAGGCAAGACAAACCAATATTTGTGTTTAACCAATCATTGTGTTTTTTTCAAAAACTGATATTGTTCGGTTGCAGTCGCTCCATTTTTTGCTGAATTTGCTACACAAACCACGTAAGTTTTGTTCTAGTTTTTTACATTTCTCACTACTTTCATCATTGATTAGCCCAAGTCTGGAAAATACGTGACTTATCACAGAAATGGACTTCGCCCAACTTGAATTAGCATTTCGCCAAACTTCAAAACATTCTCTATGTGTTATTTTCATGTTACCTCAATAAAATAAAAAATGTTACTGCTTCTACAAAACTATTGCGTTTGTAATTATTTTTGGATTTACCGCTATTCCTAATACTAAAAAAAAATAATTTATATGAAAACACTTGAATATAACCCACAAGTAATATTTGAATAAACAATTATTTAAAATTCTACTTTGTGGCACTCTTTGGCACCCAATTTTTTTTCCACACTTACTTCATTAGGTGCAGTTTCAAGTTCAAAAATTATTTTGGCGCTATTTAGTGGTACATTTTTTAAATCTCATTCCACATTTAGAAAATTTGACAAAAATTTACTTCTATGTATTTAATTGCTAGGGGTATTACTTAAATCATTTTGACTTAAACAAATCATGTTCTCGTACTCTTTAGTACTTGTTTTATCAAAAAAAAAAATATATGTTCAATAACACAGTAGAACTTTTAATAACACGTTACTTAAAATTTGAAACCGAAATCGCTCATGGAAGTACTTTTTCTTCATTGCATACATTTACAGCCCTGTAATTTCATAATGAACACATCAATTGAGAAATGTTGAATGCTATTTTTAGTAGTCACTATCATAGAAAAATTGTATGCTTTAAGTTTATAAAATTGTACAAAAAAAAAAAATATTTTTTTTAAGCTAGATTGGTCATTTTTCCCACAGTGCGGCGGCTAGACTTGAACACTGTTACAATGGTAAAAAGTTGAAATCCCTCTTAGGTGACATTTGCTGGAACTTACAAGAAGAAATGCGAATAAGATCGCGAACTTCAAAAATCTCAAATGAACTTTACCAGTAGGGCCCAGCTAGCTTAAAAAAGGTATGAAATTCGAGCACAGTGTAATTATTATTTTAAAAACCCAAAAATAAGAAGAAACAAAATCTTGATCCAAACATTTTTCTAAGTATTCGTAAGATTGAAATACCCGGGTAAAAAAGCTTATATCTAATCAGATATTCTTTAATTGAATCTTATAAAATTTGGTGCCAGATCTGATCATTTATAATAGATCTGATCAGATCTAGTGTCAAGTCTGTTCATATCTAAGGGATGTGTAAAATTTAGTGATTTTTGTAGCCAGATATAAGCAGATCTCGTCATATGTCATCATATATGGTACAATATATATATTCATATCTAATATTATATCAAGTGCCAAATCGTAGGCATTTGAGCCGTTTTCAAAGAAACTAAAATCAAACTATGAAAGTGATTTTTAATTCCATATTGAAACTGATTATATATTATATTTGCAGAGCAAATTGGATCTGATTATAAATGGTGCGCCATATCTATCTTGATTTGGTCAGATCTACTTAGATATCAATTTTTTCCCCCAATTTTATGAACTAATTAGATCTGGTACAATTAGATCTAATGAAGTTTGTACAAATCTGGTCTTTTTACAAGGGTAGTTCCAAAATGTAAAAATCGTATGGCTAAATAGACCTTGAAGGCACCAAGACCAGAGATATTTGCAACTTAACCTTATGTAACAAAGATATTGGAAATTTGTAGAATTAATCGGGTCCGTTGTAGGCGTTGTGGTGTAATGTTACACAGGAGGATGCGGGTTCGATCCACACTGACGGCAACATAAATTTATTAACATAATTTATTAACTCCACCGAAGTAAAAGAACATAACAAATATGCCAATATTTCATCAGATGGCGAGCAACAACTGTGCTAAGATTTATCATCTCCCTCAGTGTTGCTTCTCTTTATAAAAAAACAGATATCAAGTCTAAAAAATACCTGACTCCTAGAAAATCTTGAATTAATCATGAGTGGTTCCAACCCAACCCCATGTTTAGATGTTACAAAACAGTTAATCTGGCGCAATATATTTAAAAAAATCCAATTTGATATTATTAAATGGCTATTGTTATATCTAACTAATCTTGTTTGATCTGAAAAATTACAGACTAAATTAGATCCAGCAATCTATTTGAGGATTAAGTAAAATTGACATAAAAAATGGAAAGTCAAATTGTGTCAGGTTAGATCCAACAATATACGAGAGCGGATCAATAAGTCCGTGACTTTTCGAACTTCCCTCGTAGTTATATGATATGCTGCTCCCTGTTAACAGACCACTGTCAAATTTTGAGCAAGTTCCGTCATTTACTTTGCGTTTAACAGCAATAATTTCAATGTTAATCAATAATTTCATTGTCGGAGCTAAATCTCTTTCCACCGAACCATTTTTTTAGGTTTGGAAATAGGAAATAGTCACATGGAAACTATGTTGTCACACGATTCTTTGGTGGTCGATTGTGAGCAAACGCGGCAGCCATCTTACGGAAAGCTTTCTCATACTCAAGTGATTGTTCAAAATTAAAACCACTGAGCCATGTGAGATGCCTATGTCTTCTACAATCTATCGCACATTCAATTTCCGATCGGCCAACACCATATCGTGAATTTTTTCAATTGTTTTGGGTGTAGAGACCTCAACTGGGCATCCAGAACGTTCGGCATCTTCCGTGCTTGTAAGGCCACAATGAAAGTCAGTAAACTACTTTTTACCATTAAAATCGATGGCGCAGAGTCCCCATAGTATTTATCAAGCTTTTCTTTGATTTGATTGACGGTTTTTTTCGTAAAAAATAATGTTTAATGAGCACTCGAAATTCACTTTTTTTCATTTTTAAAAAAATGCACGAGGTTGTATGTTTTGAACAGCTGCTAAACGCAAAGTAAATGACGGAACTGGCTCAAATTGACAGCAGTCTTTTAAAAGGTAGTACTTGATGGGATCAGTGTTGCATTTCCTATAACTACGAAGGAAGTTCAAAAAGTCATGGACTTATTAATCCGCCTTCGTATTGTATAAAATCTAGTTTATAAAGAGATAAAAAAATGATTGTAAAATAAAAAAACAACAAAGCCCTCGGCAGGATTTGAACCAACACTCAGGCACTCGCTGATATATATAGTAGTAGGCTTTATTAGGATACATTGTTTTTCGGGACTAGTATACAGGTTGGTTGAAAAGTTCCTGCGCTCGAAATGAAAGAATACTGTTTTTGCTACGAAATATATTTTTTTATTCAATATAATCTCCTAGAAGCTCAATACACTTGTTCCAATGATCTTCCAATAATTTTATCCCATCCTTATAATGGTTTTCCGGAAGCTCTGCAAAATAACCGTCTACGTCTTTGCTAATCGTTGTGACTTCACCTGCTTTGGAGCTGAACAACCAGCTTCAGTCCACTGTAAACGTTCTTGTTTCAATTTAGGATCATGGTGGTAGATCCAAGTCTCATCCAGAGTTATAAAACGACGCAACAAGTCGGTTTTATTCGGCTTAAAACGCTCCAAATTACGCTGAGAAATTTGTTTTCGATCAAGTTTTTGTTGAATTGTTAATGTGTGCGGCACTTGCTTTCCAAACAGTTTTTTCATACGTAATTCTTCATGTAAAATATGGAGTACTCTTTCATCTGAGATGCCTATGGCATTAGCAATTTCACGCTTAGTCAAACTTGGATCTTCACTAACCATATTATGTACCTGCTCAATGATTTCTGCTGTGGTTGCAGTTTTTGGTCGTCCTTCGCGTGGATCGTCTTCAAGGCTGGTACGACCACGTTTAAATTCACCAGTTCATAAATTTCCTTTGCTTTTAAACCCTTCAAAACAAAGAATCTAATGACTGCACGATATTCAATTTGTTCCATATTAAAAAAATCAATGACACGTCAACTTCAAATGGCTTGTAAATATAGAAAGAATTGACAGAATGACTTGCAAATTTGCATGTGTTCTCAGGACAGTTATACCAACTTGAGAAAAAAAAGTTTGGAGCTAGCAGTGCCATCTCTTGGTGAGCACAGAAACTTTTCAACCAACCTGTATAGTTATGTATTCCTGAATTTGGAAAAAATGGAAAAAATGCTGCATATAAAGACTGAATTTATGAGACTACTTTGTTTATGTAGTTATCTGATAATACAAATTATTATATACAATTATATTTAATTATTGATAATCATATCTTTCGACCTTATATAATTATATCTATATTATATAAAAAAATATGTTTTAATATGAGGCAATTTATTAATCATGTATAATTATATCTTATAACATGTCAAAAAATATTTCTTATATTGGACAATCTATTGAATCATACATAATTATATCTCATACCTTATGGAATAATATTTTTTATAAGGGATATAAGTATATACGGTCCTGTATAAGCCATATATAATTACATATAGTGTTATATATAATTTTATATGAATTAATATATATCATAAATCATATATATTTTTATAAAAATCAATATATAACTAGACGTTGTTATATATAGCGCAATATAAGAAAATTTTAAAAAATGTAAAATTATATTTGGTAATGCATTCATTCCTACTTATGAATTTATATATGATTATATATTAATAGATAAGGCCACATGTGATTATATATAAAACTTTTTACTCAGAAAATATCGGATCTCGATCAGTCATGGATTTTACTTAATTCCAAAATTAGGGAAACTTATAACTCGATCGTGGTTAACCTAAATTAGTGGTCGGCAGAAAGAGAGAATATAAATGTATTAGTGTTTTACACCATAAGAAATTATTTTATTTTTCTAGATAAATGAACGAATGAATAAATTAATAAATGAAAAAAAAAAAATAAAAATAATTCATAATAATTTTTTTATTGCATACAAGGCACTCTGCCTCATTTAATATATTTAATGAAAATAAAAATAATTCTTCCCACTCAACGTTCCACATTTTTAATTTAAAATGAAAAGGAAAAACAAAATAAGTACCTACAATAAAAAAAAAATAAATACCTATAATAAAAAAGACAAATTTTTAGAGTGTACTTTATTTCTTCAACAAAGCAGCATATACTTGCTCTGTTAAAAGTTAGCATGCTACTGAATGAAATAATTGTATTTTTTGTACTCTTAGCTGTGAGATTTGTTGACATTCGTGTTGTGTACGTGTAAAAGCCAATTGTGTTCTGCCTCTGTGTGCTATGAGTGCCGATCATGAAGAAACCAGAGTCTCAGAAAATCGCGAATCAGTTTTGTATTTCACCTAGTTCCAAAATTTGGGAAGCTTACAATTCGATCATGGCTAAACTAAATCATTATTTTTAAAAGGAAAAAATGTCTTAAAAAATTTCTACTCAATCATTAGGTCTTATGGTTTTCAAAATTGGAAAACTAATGCGAAACCGTGAATCAAAAGTACAAAATTCAAAAATTTCATAATGTCACATTATTTTGAAATAATTTTTCTACGTGTATTAGTATATTTTATGATTTAATGATTGAATTGTTTGTCAGTAAAAATATGAAAATTTTTTGTTTTATTATTTTTGCGCGACCTAGTTTTCAATAAAAAATCTCTTTCAGTATTTCATACATATGTTATATTATTAAGATTTGTACGATTTCTTACATACATTTTACTTAACAATTTAATATATGGCGTGTCTTAGGGTGGTCTTATACTATTATAGACAGACAATTACCTTTTTCGTTTCTCTCTCTCAAATTATATTACCATTTTTGATTAGTATGTATGACCCCATAATCTACAAATAATGATTGTTAGACGATTGACTAGCTGACCAAAGAAATGTGACAAGAAAAAAAAATCGTACAAATTCCCACGTTTTCTAATTTTAAAGTAATGAAAAATGAAAATAATACAAAAATTATATAGTATGGAAATTGCATAAAGCTTAAAAAAGATGTTATAATAAAATTATATGTTATAATTTTAATATGTTTCGAATGTTATTACTACATTTTTTAGTAATTTTTTTCTTAGCAAAAACTTTTGCATAAATTAAATAACTGTATTTTCACTACATTTGTTTCACAAAACCACCACTTAATAACGAAATAAAATTCCTTTAGTTTCATTTCTTATGACATATCGAAATCGAAACTTATAAGCAGATGTCCTTGCCAACACAAAAGAAACGTTTCCTTATTTTTTTTATTTTTTTTTTTTGTATTCTTCAATCCTAATGTATTGAAAGTTTTGATAATTATTATAATTTTTTATTTCACTCTCCTGATCCTCCTTGAACATTACTCAAAGGTGTTGCTTAGTTTCCTTTTAAGAGAAAACAATAAAAGATACTAAAGAAACTGAAAGGATATCAATTCAAAAACTAAAATTCAATACAAACAAATGTACAACGTAGGCACACCAAACGCCTTGAAGCAGGACACTTTCATATGCAAACGAGCTCTGGGTTACTCACAAAATTCTACATATTGTTAGCACCACTACTGCTGCTGCTTTATACGGTCAAGGGTGTTTTTCTTCCTCTACTCGCTAAGTATTTTTTAGCTGCTGTATTTTTATAAAGTTTAGGGTGAAAGGGTTGCCTTGTTCGTCTTAGGTTTCCTTTTTGCTTCTGCTTCTTCTTTTTCTTTTTTTCCATCGTGGTAATAAGCAAAAGGTGTTTGTTTGTCAAGGTGTTTGTTCGTTTGTGAGTTGTAAATGAAATTATGAAAATTAATTACAATTGCAACAACTGAATGATATAAATCTATATTTTTTTTTTGACGAAACGAAATTCTATATATGTATACAAAATAAAACTAAAGGGTTCATTTGGAATACATACAACAAAAATTTTAATGATTTATGATCAAGATTATATTTTATAATAATGTACTAACAATTCTTTAGAATTAAAGAAATCAAAAATTCGGTCTAACATTGGAAGAAAATATTGCAGTTCAAATTGTTTTAATATTTTATGCTATTCAAAAAGAAGATCTTTTCAAAAATTTTAAACAACTGTTTAAAAACTTAAACTTTTTTACAGTTTTTATATAACAATTCTTAATCAACATGGTATATTTTCCCGATATATTGATGATCGTAGTCTTCTGAACCGTTCATTCTTGTGGGGAATTATTAAAAATGCTAAAAGTTGTCAATCCTTATGCTAAATATGTTTAACACTCCTTTCATACTGTATCCCCAAAATAATTATTTTCGTTTTTTTTTAAAGCTTTTAACTTAAAAATAAATAAAAAAATTTATATGTTTTTTATATTCAAATGTTTAGTAAAGTTAAACGCGGTAAAACTTACCACCACGTCACGTAATATGTCCAAAAATTTCACCTCCATAGTAAAGGGTTTAAAAGAATTTAAAATACGTATTTTGGGGTCCAGTATTAATTCAAGGGAGCTCTCAAGTGAGGACTTCGATTGAGTTGAAACTTTAATATCCCAGCAAATCTTTGGTAATGGGTACGATATTCTCATGCGTTACCTTGTAATGATAGCTCGTTACCCTTTTCATTATTTCCAGCATAAAGTAATAAGTTACTGATTGTTGATTACGTAATATATGATATAAAAATGTAAAGTAATAATTAAAATATTTTTGAAAATCTATTTTTAGATACATTACTTTGTGTTTTTTTGTAAGCAAAAGGGTAATGTATGTTTGTTTTGACAACACTAGTCAAAAAACAAAGCGCAACAATTCATTTAAGTTTAAAGCAATCAAATACTATATGCGTCGATATCTCAGTGGGTAGAGTTCTTGGCTGGCAACCAGAGTTCCCTGGTTCGATTCCCATAATGACCACATTATTTTTAATAACGTTTAAAATATTTGTAATAATTTTTGTTAATAAATATTCCTCTTTTTTAAAAATCTATTTTTATACACATTACTTTTTCCATTTCGTAACCATATAAGTAGCCCCTTAAATTATCACCTCTAAAGTAATGGGTATATACATTACTTTGAGGCTCATCGCCTGTAAAGTTCATCAGTGAAATGAGATGTAAAGTAATCCATGAGCCCCTATGGCTACATATTACTTTACACATTATTTGGTATTGTGTGGATTTCTGGGATGTTATAGAAGAGATAAAAACAGACCTGTAGTTTTAGTTATTGACTAAATTTAAATTTTATGGGGAAAATGGAGAAGTAAATCAAGAAAAAAAAAATTTAAACAGGAATGCCGACTATATGATACCCCACACCAAGGGTGCTAATCTTAATTTAATACAGGGTGAGCCATTCAAAATTTTAAATTTGAATCGGCTATAAAAAAAGTACTGATTATTTTTTCAAATTTTTGGTTTTATTGGAAAGGTTGAACTTTGTCATTTAAGAATGAAACACAATATCATTCATATGATTACATTTCTTCGAAAATAAGCAAGGAGCCTCCGTTACCGTCTCCGGTGAGCGTTACCGTGCCATGCTCAACGAATTTTTGTTTCCAAAAATTCAAGAAAATCACATTGACGAAATTTGGTTTAACAAGATAGGGCCACACAGCCAACGCAACCATCGATATTTTACACACTGGTTTTCAAAATCGAATAATCAGTCGGAATTGTGATGCCGATTGGCCGCCTCGGAGCTGTAATTTGAGCCCTTTTGGATTATTTTCTGTGGGGAGCCATTAAGGATAAATGTTACGTGAACCATCCAGAGACAATTAAAGCATTGAAACATGAAATCGAAGTTGCCATTAAAGAGATTCGAACCGAAACAATCGAAAATCTACTGAAAAAATGGGTTGATCGGATGATGTACTGTCGAGACAGTCGTGGAATAATATTGTCTTCCTTTCTTAAATGACAAAGTACAAACTTTCCAATAAAACCAAAAATTTGAATAATATATGAATAAAATTATCGAAAAAATTTTTTTTTAAGTAAATATCAAAGATGATGGTTTTAAAAGGGGACCTGTCTAAATATGATCTGATTTTCTTCAAATTTGGAAGCATGCTTTATGGTCCCCATATATGTAACATTCACAACCCAAATTTCAACCATAAATCTAAGGTCCAAATACCATTAAAGAGCAATTCAGACGGAAACTTTCTATAGGGAGTAATTTCAATAGGGTTCTCCCTTCGGCCAATAGAAACTTTGTACCAAATTTTATCCAAATATCTTTATATTTATAGCTTTCATGCTCCATACGATACAGATAGGGCCGATTTTATATTTTTAAAAATTGTTCATGCCTATTTTATATGCCTGGCTGCACATTTAAAGATAGCTCTATGAAATACCTTCCTTTTGCTACACATATTCAAATTTTACCGCAATCGGAATACCTACATCCTCTAGATTAATAAAACTTTAACCATTCTGGAACTTGTGAACGGAAAATTTGTATGAAATTATTCCTCCATATTTTTCGCAAAAATTGTTTTTATTATTTTTACATTAAAAAAATCGATATGTAATATTAAAGTATTTCACAAAAAATTTCGCTGCGGGAAAAAAGGAGTCAGTTGGAAATTGGGACCTGTTCCGTGATAGGTGAAATCTGGACTGGTTCCGAAAATACATATAGATAGGTAAAAATAGGACCGGATCCTAAAGTACTACCGCGTGAACGGTTTAAAAGTCATGACATGTTCTTTTAGACCAGTCCTGTGACATGTCACAGAGGGCAATTGGCCCCTCCTAGGACAAGCCCATTGTAAAGTGAGCAGTTCCGTGACCGGTTCCTATCACAATGAACCGGTCACGTGACGTGTCCTGGGATAGGTCCTTTTCCCGCAGGTAAATATCCATGTCATAAAATGATAACTGGAGCCCAGAAGGAAGAATTCAGAGAAACGATATTTTTACAATTATTTCAAAGCACATTTGTCAATTTCAGACTAACTCAATTTGAACCATGGAAAGATTCAAAATCGAGCAACGCGTTAAAGTTATTTAGGCTTATTATGAAAATGGGCGTTCAAATCAAAATGCATATCGTGCACTTCCTGATTTTTTCGGTCAATTTAATCGTCCAAATGTGCGTACAATCGGAAAAATCGTGCAAAAATTTGAGCAAACCGTGTCTGTAGGAGATGTGAAAACACCAGTGCATGCTCGTACAGCTCGTACTGCAGAAAATATTGCTGCTGTTCGCGATAGTGTGGCCAAAGAGCCGTCCACCTCAACTCGGTTTATGGGCTGGCGGCATCATCGGGCCGTATTTTTTCCAAAATGAAGCCGGTCGGGCAGTTAATGTGAATGGTGTTCGCTATCGTGAGATGATAACGAACTTTTTATGGCCCGATATGTGGTTTCAACAGGACGGTGCCACTTGCCACACAGCTAACAAAACAATGACTCTTTTGCGCGACAAATTCAATATGGCCGTGTTATCTCACGTGGTGGCGATGCCAATTGGTCGCCAAAATCATGTGACTTGACACCGTTGGACTTCTTTCTTTGGGGTTATTTTAAAGAAAAGGTGTACGTCGATAAGCCAGCAACAATTCAAAAGCTAAACGATGAGATAATTCGGCACATTAACGGCATAGAACCTCAATTATGCCTCAGCGTCATCGAAAATTTGGACCATCGGATGGAGGTGTACCACCGAGGTCGCGGCGGCCATTTGGCCGATATTTTGTTCCATACATAATTGAACCATACCATTTTATCATAATAAAAAGAAATGACAATAATTTCCTAAATAATTTGTGTTTTATTTAAAATCATCATCGGTCCTTAAAATTTAACCACCCTTTATATATTATACGTCACTGCATTTAAGCTGAGGGAGGTTTCGGCTTTTTTTATAATCGTGCAACTTTTAGTTTTAGCTGACTTTTCCCAAAGCGCTACCTTCATCGATATTTCTAATATTATAAATCGGTGTCAGCCCTGAATCGAAATCGTGAGCAGTATGGTTATCAAAATTTTTCTTTCACGATTTAAGCCTACCTGGTTTGAGACCTGAATCGAAATCGTGAGCAGTATGGTTATCAAAATTTTTCTTTCACGATTTAAGCCTACCTGGTTTGAGACTTGCTACATAGAGAAAACAGATTCGTGCTGACAACCCAATTTGTTACTAATCGATGGGTTCGGCTGTGATAACCGAATTTTTCAGTTTTGACAACAGAAAACCAATTGAGACATGAGTAATTTGACAGTGACAACAGTATTTCGGTTGCCTCAATAACAATTCATTAGTCACAACCGAAAAATTCGGTTGCTGCAACTGAATTATTCGATTGGCAATAAATTCGGTTGTCTGCACGAATCTGTTTTCACTGTGTAGAAACTTAAGTAAATCAAAGGTTTTCCTAAAAAAAAACTTATTTTGACTGCAGTCAAGTGTTTGAGGTTAAAAAGTGATCCGCTCCTCAGTAAAATTCGAGCCTACACTCACAATATATTTTCCGTTACCGACTGTAGTTTATTTAAAAAGTAATACGTTAAGTTTGTTTTTAAATGAAGAATCAATTGAAATTCATAGAAATATATTTTTTAACTATTTGAATCAGTCATTCAAAAAACAAACTATAAAAATGTACAGACATTCAGTAGGAGTTGATATTTTCTGTTAAATGTAAAATTTTATGTTTTCTGCTTTAAAAAATAGAAATTCATATAATTCCTTTTTGTTTTTTTACCAAAATAGTTTGTATATATACAAAATTATTTCAATACAAATTACAAGAAATTATTCAAATATACATACACACAAAGCCAATAAAAATATATAAATCTGCATGTGTTGTGTTCTGTTTTGTAATTACATACAAATAAAAAACTTTCAATTTGAAAAACAAACCACAAAAGTAGTTTTTTCTAACTTTTTTTCAGTAAAAATTTGATGGTTATTTTAAACGACTTTCTATTGTTTTTACTTTTGGCGATTATTAAACAATGATTAAAAAGAAACAACAAAATGGGTTGAATATAATGGAAAATCAGTAGTCCTCTTTTTGATTGTATTTTCGATTAATTTAATATGTATTTTAAGTTGTTTTTAACGAAATAATATTGTTAGTGTACATGTCCTATCATCACCTCCAATTCCTTTTTTTTTCAACCCAACCTAACCTAACCTAGTCCGCGGCGTAGCCGAAAAAATATGAGATAGTTTGTTCTAGGATCTCTCTTTCTCAATCACATTTCCAAATTTCATACAAATCAGATAGTTAAGGGTGGATTACTTTCCTTGTAACTTAATTCAAACAAATTTAAAGATTATTATTTTCTTACATACATAAACCTTCATTCAATTCATAAAAAAAATTAGTTTCATCATTATCAAAGTATTAGTTACCCTCATCTCCTCCACAGCTTGATAACTGAATATTTCTAAAATAAATGCAATCTTATCTTAATTTTTTTTAATAAATTTCTTTCAAAATTTCATTTTATTGTTATTCCTCATTTTTCTATTCTTGTCAATGTTAACATTTAGTTAAATAATCATAAAAATTCCAACAACGAAAAAAACTTAAAATAACAAAATATTAAATAAATACTGTACTCTTGAAGTAATATAAACTCGTACATACAATAAAAATAACTAGAATACCTTTTAAAGGTACGTGTTGCACTTGTTATTATGTAAGTAAGCTAATTTTGGAAAGATGATGTTCATTGTGATGAGAATTGTAGAAGGTACTGATGCTGTTGCTGATAATAATGATAATGATGATTAGCAACAACAACAACAAAACCAAAAAAAAAATCATACCAGCAACCACTCTTCTAAAGTATCTCAAATGGTTTTTGTTTGTTACTCGTAACTGTTAGTTTTTAGTTGCGCGTTTGTTATATGTATTAGCATACCTACGTTAGAGTGGGTCGAAATTAAAAAAAAAATCGATTCAAACACTGTACTATTGCAAACAAGTTGTAAACCAAATATTTAAAACCGGGGGAAAAGAAGTTTTTTAATTTTTTAAGGTTTCTATAAAATTATTTGTTTACTGTTTAACTTATTCAACCAATGACACTATACCAAATGTCTTAACACCATTAGCTAACTACAGATAATTAGTAGTTGTAGTGCACTTCTGTAATTTACAAAAAATTAACCATTTTTTTTTTTTATAAAAATTGCGTATTTTATCGTTTTCTCTAGAAACTATTTTAATTCCTAAATTTGTTCTATTTAACACTGCCATAATTTCCATAAACTCATCATACATTTGTTCCTAAATAAATTAAAATAGGACTGCATAATTTAACTACAAGAAATTAAGGCGATTTTTCGGAATTCAAATGTTGCGATTGCAATGCAGAAAAGCTTAACTTGAACCGATTTTCAAAAAATTTTATTCCCCGCATTGAAACATTTTTCCACAAGCTTTCTGCAATGAACGGTGTGGTGTAACGTATTGAATTTTACTAATTTTACTTACCTTTGAAAAAATTTTGATATTAATTTAAAACCAACAATTTGATCAGTGAAAAATAAAAGTTTTTTTCTGACAATACAATCGACTATTCTGAAATACAATTGACTATTTCTGAAATACAATCGACTATTCTGAAATACTATTGACTATTTCTGAAATACAATTGACTATTCTGAAATAAAATTCACAAATTCTGAAATACAATTGACTATTCTGTAATACAATTGACAATTTCTGAAATACAATTGACTATTCTGAAGTACAATAGGCTATTTCTGAAATACAATTGACTATTTCTGAAATACAATTGACAATTTCTAAAATACAAATGAAAATTTCTGAAATACAATTGACTATTCTGAAATACAATTGACTATTTCTGAAATACAATTGACTATTCTGAAATACAATTGACTATTCTGAAATACAATTGACAATTTCTGAAATACAATTGACTTCTAAAATACAATTGACTTCTGAAATACAATTGACTATTTCTGAAATACAATTGACTATTCTGAAATACAATTGACTATTTCCGAAACACAATTGGAAAAAGTGTAGTTAATTTCCTAATTTTAAAGAAAATAAAATATTTTTTCAGGAAACAAATTAAAGTATACATTAAAAAAATAATTTTTCATGATTGTAATTCTTCGGTCGTGACCGTGCGTGAGCAAGAGTCAATAATCGCCATCTATAATTATAACAGTTTTAAATATTGAACTAAAAACAGCTTAAAATATATTTTAAAATTTCGTTAGTAAAAGGAAAAAAATTCTAGTTAATTGTTTTGGGTGCATGTGCATTTCCCTGCGATACATCTAAGTGTCTATACTAATTTGAACAAATTTTGACAAGAGGTTAGAAACAATACGAGAGCGTGACTTTTCGAACTTCCCTCGTAGTTCTTCCCTCGTAGTTATATGAACTACAACACTGTTCCCATCAAATACCACCTGTTAAAAAAGTGAATTTCGAAAAAAACCGTTAATCAAACCAAGGAAAAGCTTGACAAATACTATGGGGACTCTGCACCATCGATTTCAATGGTAAAAAAGTGGTTTACTGACTTTCGTTGTGGCCTTACAAGCACGGAAGATGCCGAACGTTCTGGACGCCCAGTTACCTCAACTCTACACCCAACATAATTTATAAAATTCACGATATATTGTTGGCCGATCGGAGATTGAATTTGCAACAGATTGTGGAAGACATAGTTCAATTTTGAACGATCACTTAGGTATGAGAAAGCTTTCCGCAAGATGGCTGCCGCGTTTGCTCACAATCGACCGCCAACGGAATCGTGTGACAGCATAGTGGCACAAATCCATGAAGAAGACTACGAATTGCCCGCATACGCCTTAGTCTCCGGATTTAGCCCCCAGTGACTATTTCATATTTCCTCGGTGGAAAGAGATTTAGATTGATCAAACAAATGCCTATTTTATGGACTTCGAAAAATTTTATTTTTTGGAAGGGATACAAAAATTGAAGAAACGTTGGACTAAGTGTATTGAGCTAAATGAAGATTATGTTGAAAAATAATTTTTTTTTGCAAAAAAAACTGTGTTTCATTTAAAAAGTCACGGACTTATTGACCCACCCTTGTACTTAAAGAAATAAAGAAGTTAAGTATGTATAAATCCCACTGTGAATTGCTACATCTTAAGAATAGGCATTTTTTCAGTCCACTCTAAATAAAATTCATACATCTTAGATACAATATTTTAGTTATAGTTTTTGTTGTTGTTCTTTAGCACATGCTTTTCTTGTAAATGACACAATTTTTTGTTTGTATTAAGATAAGATACAGTCAGCAGCAGCAGCAGCAGCTACTCCAGTTAAAGGGGTCATTATAAATAATTTTTTCTGTCATTCAGTAGAGTTGTTGTCATAATTTAACAAAAAAAAAATTGATGACAACACAAAGGTTGTTTTAATTAAACAAAATTAGGCCACCTAAGGAGGTGAGAAAATAAGGATAATACACTCACAATATTATTTCGTTAAAACAACTTAAAATACATATTAAATTAATCGAAAATACAATCAAAAAAGGGGACTAATGATTTTCCATTATATTCAACCCATTTTGTTGTTTATTTTTAATCATTGTTTAATAATCGACAAAAGTAAAACCAATAGAAAGTCGTTTAAAATAACCATCAAATTTTTACCGACAAAAAGTTAGAAAAAACTACTTTTGTGGTTTGTTTTTCAAATTGAAAGTTTTTTTATTTGTATGTAATTACAAAACAGAACACAACACATGCAGATGTATATATTTTTATTGGCTTTGCGTGTGTGTATATTTGAATAATTTCTTGTGATTTTTATTGAAATTATTTTGTATATATACAAACTATTTTGGTAAAAAAAACAAAAAGGAATTGTATGAATTTTTTTGAAGCCGAAAACATAAAATTTTACATTTAACTGAAAATATCAACTCCTACTGAATGTCTGTAAATTTTTATAGTTTGTTTTTTAAATGACTGATTCAAATAGTAAAAAAAAATTTATTTCTATGAATTTCAATTGATTTTTCATTTAAAAACAAACTTTACGTATAACTTTTTAAATAAACTACAGTCGGTAACGGAAAATATATTGTGAGTGTACAAATTGAAAATTATTAAATGTATGAGTTTACTATAGTAAAATATAATTGTTTTAAATATGATAAGAGACTTCTTAAATTTACAACACTTTCTCTTTCCTTAAATGGTCTAAAGAAAAAAAAAAAAACAAACCACAACTCTACAAGTGTATTTAAAATATCATCCTTAAATATCCTATTACACCGGTTTAGCCACTTAAAAATAATACAACAGTAGCAGAGCCACACATTAAAATACAATCCTTATTTAGCACAAGCCAAAAATTGAACCCAAAACTTGTTTATATTTAAAACACGCAACAAATGCAAGAGAACAAAAACAACAACAACAGCAAACACAATGAAATTAAAACGTTTAATATTTTTGCAAATGCACTTAAAACAACAACAACCAAAACAGCGGGTAGAAAATAATGCAAAAAAAAAAAACGAAACCGTAACAAGGATATGCCCAAATAAAATATGCAACAAGCCAATGTAACTAACATGCATACACCCAAACAAACGCTCTAACACTCACAAATGTAAGTGCACAAAAATTTCTGCATAATAACACACACATATATACAGTACAGTAGTGGTATGCAATAGTGTAATTGAAACGCATGTGGCATGTGGCAGAAGGAAACAATTGAATAATATTTTACTTTAGACACACATACATCTATAAAATGTTTATACATGAGTGTGGTTAGATTTTTACAAAGTATGTACTTAACAACACTTTACAACTGAAATTACAACAAACAAACAGTCAAAAACAAAAACCTTGCAACAAAAACAAACAAAACGGAAAAATATTAAATGTTTGCGAAAATTGAAAAAAAAAGTAAAACCAAACAAAGAAAGAAATTAACGAATAAGGGTTTGGTAGCAAATTCAAAACAATTGCGAAAAAAGGGAAAGTGGGAAAATTGCAAACAATAAAATCCCTTATTTCTGCCACAACAAAACACTGTAAAATATTTAGTATTGTGTGTGTGTGTGTTTTCTTTTTTGCAATACCCAAATTTCAATATCTTATTGTTTTGCCATCAATTGATAATTACACTCAAAATATTGTTTTACTTACAATTTTTCAAATTTCATACCTTTTATTGTTGTTGCTGACTGTTGAAAGTAATTGATCTCCTATTGATTTCAGTTTATTTTTTTTTTGCACTACACTGCTATAACTTTTGTAAAAGGTCAACAAAAAAAAAGGGTGCGAAATCAAGGATTACATTTATCGAAAAGGGGTTTTTCACAACATTTTCTTTTATTTGTAATTTAATAGTTAATTCCCTCGTTACTCATTCTTTTCAATATGAAATCAATCAGTAGTGATTTAATATTTTGATTTTATTTTGCACTGTTCTTTTTGTTTGACTGTTGCAAAAATGTTATAATGGAAAAGGGTTAAGTGGTTTTGATTGTTTTGTAATTGGCTAATGATGATTGAAGAATAAATAATAAAAAAAGTGATTAATTGCTGACAGTAAGAGTTTTTTAATTAAAAAGTCGTAAAGGTAAAAAGTAATAAAAAAAATTGTTGTATGAAAATATTAATCAAACACAGTTGTTTACAAGTTACTTTAGAGAAAAACATACGATAAGTGCAAAGGCGAAATTTTAATTCGCAAGCGATCAGTTTTTTCTTTCTTTTTTTTCGTAGAAAAACCTTCAAATTTTGAGAACATTTTCAATTTATGAGGATATTATACTATGAAAAAAACCTTCAGATTTTGAGATAATTTTCCTATAAAAAAACTGTCAGCCTCTAAGAAATTTTTGCTATAGAAAACAGCTCAAATTGCAGGGACATTTTGCTATAGAAAAACCATTTCTATAGAAAAACTATCTGATTCTCAAACATTTTCGTATAGAAAAACCCTTAAAAGTTGATTACATTTTTAATAAAAAAAACCTCATATTCTAAGGACTGCTTTCTACAGGTAAACCCTCAGGTTCTGGGGATATTTTCCAATAAAAATTCCTCAAATTATGGAGCATTTTCTACCGAAAAAAACTCCCTTAGAATGTTAGCGATTTTCTTTAGGGAAAATGTACTAAAAATTTAATTGCTTTTCTGTAGAAAATATTTCTTAGAAAGTTTTTATGTTAGAAAAACCATTAGAAGAACCTTTGTACAGAACAACTTTTCCTAAGAAAGATTCTAAGAAAAAGATGTTTTTGTTAAAACCCTTCGATTGGAATGACTTTTTTCTATATAAACCATCAGAGAAGTTTTTTAAATTCTTAGAATATTTTTCCACAACAATCCCTCAAATTCTAAAAACTCTCTTCAAAAATATTTGCTACAAAAGCCCTCTCAGATTCCGAAAACTTTTTCTAATAGAAAAACTTGCAGATAACGGAAACTACTTTTTATGGAAAAACTTTCAAATTCTGAGGACTCCAAAAGAATATTGTGTATATTAATTATTAATTTTAGCAATTCTGTTATTTTTGATTTCTACATACAGAAAAATTAATTTTGCTTGCGACAACCAATATATTCGGTTAGCACAACTAAATTTCAATGTGATTTCTGAATATTTTGGATGTTGCAACCAAAATTCAGTTGTATTAACCAAATTTCACTTGTAGAAACCTAATTTCAGTTGAAAATTTACCAAATTTTTCTCATGTGTGTACTAATTAATAAAAAAATAAAAAAAAAAACAATTGGAAATAGTGTTTTATTTAATTTGAACGGTCGGGTCTACCAAATAGTTAACTAGGATGGATGTGTTAGAAAAAAATCTAAAAGCTCAACTTGAGTTTGCGCGGGCTCATTTAAATTGGAGATAACAGCAATAGAAAAATGGTTGATCGTCAGAAATATTAAAATTTAACCTCCGGGGATCAGATGGAAGAACTAATATTCGACGACCTCAAGGCGAAGAGTTTACCGCCACGGTAAACCACAGAGGCGGAAATATTATGGTGTCACCGCATAACTGATACAATGTAAGCCACAATCTACACCCACAAAACAGTATCAGTTGTGGCCACTGAATTTGTTGCCAATCGAATTCTGGAGGTCACGACAACTGTTTTCATATTAAATTATATTTTTAATTGTGAAAGCCAATATTCAGTTATACAATTTAATATTTATATTCCACAGAAATATTATTACGTTCCACAAAATTTTATTTTAAAAAAATGTTATTTGTAGATTTTTTCGGTATCGAACCTGAGCAATCAGATTCATAGTTCACACTCTTGCTTACTGCAAGATATATTTGCCATTTAAACTTTTGAATATTTTATTTTAATTAAAATAAATAATTTTTTAAATATTTGAAGTCGGAACATCGGAGTACAGAGCTACCTCTCTACTCACCACACCACAAACACTTAAAAATTTTGATGGCTATTTTTGAATTTAAACAATTTGTAAGGAAAACAAATATTAGTATAAAATTTGTTTATCAATACCAATCATAAGTGACGTCTATTATCAATACAATCCACAATTCGGTAGCTTCCAGTGAAACCCTAATTAAATGATATATTTGATCAGAATAACCGTACTTTTCGTTACCACTTTTGAAAATCGACAATTTTTTAATACATTTGATAGATTTTCTAATATATTCACTAAATAAATGGTTGCTTTCACCGCACACAAATACTAAACTAATTTTATTTTTAAAGACGATTGGAAATATCAATAATTGAATAATAGGATTGATTTTTAGTTTCATTTTCCTTTTTTTAATTGAAATAAATAAATGTTTATGGTTTTGATCGAATTGAAACCAATATTTTCTCTGGGTTGGCTCAGTTATGAATTGGAAATAATGCACAGAGAAAACAGATTTATTGCACTGATTCGATAAAATTACATGGTTTTAACCGACATTCTGTTGTGTTAACCGAATTTCAGTCGCCACAAGCAAATTTGTCGTTTGCTTCAATCAAGCCATTCAGTTGGCAAGAAACTCTGTTGTCACGATGAATCTGTTTTCTCTGTGGAAAAGGATTGCGAAAGCTTAGTAAGAGGAAAATAATATTAATGTCATGTTGTGACCGTCCTAATCTCCCGACCTCAACCCGATTAAAAATATAGGGACGATTGCAAAACGCAAAACGGGTGATGCATATTTCGTCAAATTCGAGAAGCAGTGAAGTGCAAAATCTAAAAATTATATTGAATATGTACCTAAGAAATGCTCTGAAGTAATTAAAAATCATGGATATGCTACAAAATACTGAACACTTAATTTTTTATTTTTTAATTCCTTTGAGATTTGCAAATGTTTTGAACATTTGAATTTCGACAAAAATTTTTTAAATTATTTAATACATTTTATTTGTTTTTATGTTAAAGTTAATAACCAGCAATATTTAAATAAAATTAATAAAAAATTATGCCGAAAGAAACAAATGTTTAATCAGTTAAAATAAATGTTAAAATTTTACCTACCAATACCGTAAAAAATAAATGATTTATTCATTAACTTGAAATTTTTTCCGTTTTTGTATTTTTGTTTATTTTTTAATCTACTAAAAAAATATATATAACAATATAGACACATTTTTAACAAAAATCGGGAGAAAAATTACGCAGAGTGCAAATTTTTTAAGCGAATCACTAAAGTTAATTAAGTTAATATCGATTCGCATACAAATTTGTTCAATTTTATCATTACTTAAATTAAAAAACATGTTACTAGTTTTAGCTGGAAACAATTCGAGTAAAAACAAGTAAAATTTCCCTTTAAATTGTTTACTATTTTTTACTATTTATACTTTTTTTTGGTACTCGAACAAAGTAAATCTAGTAGAAATATTATGTAAACAAACGCCAATAAACATTGAAAAGTTAAAAATTCAAGTGCTTTAAATATTGCTTGTATTGTGCTTTATTTGAAGTGTTTTTTACAGTCAAAATTAAGTTTATACAATAAAAAATAATTTGTTTCATGTTTTTTGTATATTATCATTATTTTAAAATAAAATTAAAACATTTGTTTAAGTTTACATAAAATCTGAATTTCTTCCATGGATTTTAACGAAAAGGTAAGCTTCATTTATTTTTATTTTATTTATTATATTTTTTCTTCTTTCTGAAAGATCTAGAAATATCTACGCTTCTTAACAAAAAAAGATTTAAAAAAACATCGAAAGTCAAAAAATCAAGATTAAATATATGAAACTAAAATTATAATAATATAACGAATATTTTTGAAAATTTAACGAGAATTTTTTAAGAAATATATATATCACAATTTTATTTCGTTAAAAACAACTTAAAATACATATTAAATTAATCGAAAATACAATCAAAAAGAGGACTACTGATTTTCCATTATATTCAACCCATTTTGTTGTTTATTTTTAATCATTGTTTAATAATCGACAAAAGTAAAAACAATAGAAAGTCGTTTAAAATAACCATCAAATTTTTACCGACAAAAAGTTAGAAAAAACTACTTTTGTGGTTTGTTTCTCAAATTGAAAGTTTTTTTTATTTGTATGTAATTACAAAACAGAACACAACACATGCAGATGTATATATTTTTATTGGCCTTGTGTGTGTGTATATTTGAATAATTTCTTGTAATTTTTATTGAAATAATTTTGTATATATACAAACTATTTTGGTAAAAAAACAAAAAGGAATTATATAAATTTCTATTTTTTTAAAGCAGGAAACTTAAAATTTTACATTTAACTGAAAATATCAACTCCTACTGAATGTCTGTAAATTTTTATTGAATGACTGATTCAAATAGTTAAAAAATATATTTCTATGAATTTCAATTGATTTTTCATTTAAAAACAAACTTTACGTATTTATTTTTAAATAAACTACAGTCGGTAACGGAAAATATATTGTAAGTGTATAGAAAAAAGTTAAAAATTAATATAAAAAAAATCTAAATAAGAAAATAATTTGAGATTTTTTTGTTTCTGAACTCTACTTTAAGCGTTTACCATTATTATAGTAATTTTTAAAATTTTAAAACTGCTGAAGATTAAGTAAAAGTCATATAAAAATGTATATTTCGGTATAACGAATGGACCTGACATCATTCGTTATACCGGACTTTGACTGTAATTAAAAATGTATTAAAAACTTTATCTAAGGCGTATACGTTATATTTTACTAAATCTTTTGCACTCCGCCTAGCTTTTTTTCTAACTAACACCTTTCAATCAAAATCAAGCATTATAATTTTCTAAGTTCTTATTTTCCTGCACACACCAAACATACGGGGATATGTTACGGTAAAATAAGTGTAGATGAATGAACTAATAACTCACTATTAATCCACCTAATAATTATCATGTGATGTGATATTGTGTGATGTCGAACTATTGCTGTTCACTCACACTTTAACACTTTTTAAAACAGTAGCACCATACATGAAGGTAAAAGAACCAAATAGTAGACCCTTTGAAGAATTACGAAATAACAACGACAATTTTTACTACAAAAACAAGACGACATTAAAAAACTAAAACATATTGACATTAACAATAAAAAAAAATACTCATACAACTCTCTATCTCAACAAGAATAAAAAAATTTTTAGTCTTACAACAAAAAACCAAACCTTTACTAAACAAAATCTTCTTAGGAAAAACAGTTTGCTCGTAAACTCATTCAAACAAGAAACACTGGAAAAAAACTACTATGACAAGGTACTATCATTATCATCCACTGCAACAACGTCATCATCATCATCATGTTCTTACTAACATAAGTTCGTCTACATTAGACTCAATATTGGTCTCACAAAAGCCATAACCATGATTAACAAACAATAACAGCAAAAACGGTAGCAACATCAACAGCAAACTACCAACAACAACAGTTGAAAAAAAAATTCAATGGCGAATGTAATAAAATAAAGCAATGGAAATCTCCTCAATTTTTTATAGGTATGATTTTTAACTATGATTATGAATATGAGAAAGATGTTGCGACAATTTTTACTACCTTTTTGTTAGTAAAATTGTTGCTGGTGTTGTTGTACCACACACATTCATCGCAACCATTCATAATAACTACATGCACACCAACACACAATCTTATACACTTGGTTGCTTGCACACATCCTCACACAAACCACTAACTAATCAAACCTGATACAACGAGAACTAAACAAACACCTTCAAACTCAATTTTTTTTTTCATATTTCTAACAGAGTCATGTGTGTTGACGATGTTTGATTTTTTCTTTTATTCGTCTTTTTTATATCTTATATTGTTGTTGCTGTATGATTGTGACCATAATCAGTGTCGTTGTTAGTGTTTTTTTTGTTTTCAATACATACACTACTCTGTTCGTATGGCTGGTGTATACTCGCCAATCAAATTGGGCGGAGCTTAATGATACAATAAAAAAAACATTTTCTTGTAGTTGTTATTATTGTATGTATTGGCTTTTTTTCTGTTTCGATTTTGTTTGCTAGCTTGACTTTATTGTTGTTATTATTGTAATATTATTATTGCTTTATGTTCATCACATGTTGTGTGTCGACACGTTTGGTTTCTTGATATTTTTTTTCGTACGTACATACCTACTTATTTATTGAAAATTGAGCACATATATAAAAAGCTTTTTTTTTTAATTTTATAGAGAGCTTTGGTATGAGTATGCAGAGAGTATTGTTTATGCAAAATAAAGAGTATGATGTAGGGGAAATAGCAGTAATATGTAGACTTCCTCAAAATTATTTATAAAATTTATGTTAGGAACCTTTTTGAGGAATCTAAAATTATTTTGCAGGAAAAAAACTTTTTAAATTTGTACAGCAGTGAACAAGTTAATAAGTTTCAGCAAAAACGAAATTAAACTTCAACTGTTCATTTGAAAACTTGAAATTTCCAAATCGAAGATTTTTTCACGACCAATATATTGGTATCCTACTATTGAATGTGAATAAAGCGCATTACAAAAGATAGCAACTTGTAAAAAATGACATAAAATATTAAAAATTACATTTGAAAAATAGTTTCTTCATATATTAGTTAATTCTGAAGCTTCTAGTTACAAACATACATTGTACAGTGGTGTTCAAAACATTTAGAACTGAGATATCTCATTTGAGCCTTTCCTTACATTATTTTCTTTTGGTGACTTTTCGTTTCTTACTACATATTTATTTCTTGGCTAACGTCATTTATTGCTTTTGTTAAACAAATAACAAAAACTCCGATTCCATTAAATTACTATAACAAAAAATTTATATTAAAAGAGCTTGTCAAAATTTAAGTGTTCAAATCATTTGCAACCGTAATTTATCTTACTCCTAACTAAGAAATTAACCCTTAAAAAGTACCTGAATATACGGTAATCGAATTCTTTTTTATTATTTAATACACGTGAAGCCCGGTATAACGAATACTCGGAATAATAAAAAACCCGATATAACGCCTGACTTTATTGTTTGCATTAACTACCTTATATAACGAATATTTCTGAAAATTTATAGTTGATATAACGTACAATTGGTAAAAAAAAAGTATATAAAAAAGTTCAGAAAATAAAAAAAAATTAAATAAGAAAAAATGTGAGAATTTTTTGTTTCTGAACTATCTAGTGTAAGCATGTACTAGTGTAAGCATGTACTAGTGTAAGCATGTACCATTATTGCAGTCAGTTATACCGGGCTTCAACTGTATTATTTTCTTAGCATTTTACTAAATAATTCATTAAAACAAAATGGCTGAAAACAAGAATAATTGTTTTTTAAGTCTAAAACTTTAAATGTTTTTCAAAGTAGAATTTCTCAAAAAAAAATTCTTAAAAATATTCAGTTCCAAAATCAACAATTTGTCGAATAGTAAATAGTAGCAGCATCCGCAAAATTCATAAAGAAGGAAGAGCTCATGGAAGAACTGTAAGGGAAGATCGAAAAATAAAGAAGTTTTTGGCGAAATAACCTAAAACAATTCCCAGAGAAGCTAAATCAAATATATAAGCCTATCCACTACGCAATATAGGCAATAAAGTATTCCGAAATGGAGATAAACTTTTCGTAGAATTAGAGAAGTAGTAAAATAACTTTCTAACGATTAAGTAATGAAAAATACTGAACACTTAAATATATTTTTAACTTTTAAACATTTATTATTATTATTTTTTTGTTTGTTTAAGTTAATTAATATTTGTATTTGTTTTTATAAAATAGTGATAAATGAATTTATTAAAAAAATAATAAAATCTTATGCTGATAGACTTTTGATAATAAATATTGATTTTAAGTTCATAAAAGGCTTCAGTTACAAATGCTTTGGACACCACTGTATATTCTGTGATTGGTATAATTTTATTTATCTACACATATCGCTGCAACGAACGTAGTATATCTGTGTGATTCGTCACGTTATGTTACGTATAAGTAATTCAAGCTTAGTAGGTAAAACTACGAATCAAATCCTGTAACGGGTTATAAACGCATTAAACAGTTTAATGCTGGCAACCAAATTTGTTACCATTCAAATGGTTCGATTGATTCAACCGAATTTTTAAATTATAACCACCGAATTTTTGTTGAGGCGGTCAATATTCTGTTATCACAATCAATAACTGTTGTCTCAACTGATTTTCAATTGTCAAAACTAAAAAATTCAATTAACACAACCCAATCATTCGATTACAAAAAAGTTCTTAACAAAAAAGTTCTTAAATTCATAATGCTTTTTTACCGAATCTTATTATTATGATGAAGGTCTTTTATTAATCTGTTGAAAAACCTATTTTCAGTGATTCAAATTGCGCAGTAATTTTCTTTGGCTCATAGCTAAAAGTTTAAAGATCACTGAGAATTAAAATGACTGTGATTAATTCATACAGTCACAATATATTTTCCGTAACCGACTGTAGTTTATTTAAAAAGTAATACGTAAAGTTTGTTTTTATATGAAGAATCAATTGAAAATCATAGAAATATATTTTTTAACTACTTGAATCAGTCATTCAAAAAACAAACTATAAAAATTTACAGACATTCAGGAGGAGTTGATATTTTCAATTAAATGTAAAATTTTATGTTTTCTGCTTCAAAAAATAGAAATTCATAGAATTTACCAAAATAGTTTGTATATATACAAAATTATTGCAATAAAAATTACAAGAAATTATTCAAATATACATACACAAAAAACCAATAAAAATATATACATCTGCATGTGTTGTGTTCTGTTTTGTAATAACATACAAATAAAAAAACTTTCAATTTGAAAAGCAAACCACAAAAGTAGTTTTTTCTATTTTTTTGTCAGTAAAAATTTGATAGTTATTTTAAGAGAATCTTCTATTGTTTTTAGTTTAAACAATGATTAAAAATAAACAACAAAATGGGTTGAATATAATGGAAAATCAGTAGTCCTCTTTTTGATTGTATTTTCGATTAATTTAATATGTATTTTAAGTTGTTTTTAACGAGATAATACTGTGAGTGTACATATTTCAATAGAGATTATTTTCTCTAACTTTAGAATTTTCCCTATCACCAACATTATTTTCATGAGGGTATTTAACATTTATTAGATTTTTCTTACTAAAAGAAATGCCATCAAACATTTTCGAACTTTGATTAGATGCATAAAGAAAAACTCATAAAGTTATGTTGCAACTACCCCTTTAAAACAAGTATGAGTGAAAATTTCTTATCAAACATTTCAAAACTCTCCTTCAAACATTTTTATGAACAATAAAACTAAACAAAAAAGAAAACACACCAATTGGTTTTTATTTGTTTTGATACGGAAATTCGTTATAAATGAGATAGTGAGAGAGAGAGAAAGAGTTTAACAAATCGGAGAAAATAATGCTGTAACAAGAGAGTGAAAATATGAAAATGAGTGCGTATTTATGAATTGAGTTGATGTAGTTATATATTTAATGCTTCACTAATAATATTGGTGGATATTTAGTAGAAGTGAATTGGTAGTATAAAGTGGTCTATATTGTCTTTTTATTCTATGACAACAATAATGAAGCTTGATTTTCATGATGATGATGGTAATAATGATGATGGGAAAACAAACGCTAATCAAACACTTGTTAATGCTTTTAAAGGGGAATTGTGTGGTGCCAGCAAGGGAAAAGTGAAATTTATACTAAAGGGCAATATTTTTAATAATTAATGCAATTTTAACTTTTTGTATAACTTTTGATTTAATTTTATTTTTTTTATTCTTTATTTATTTTTGAATTTTTCCAGAGTTCATTTCACTTTACATTTATTTTTTGTAAATATTCCTTCCTTAATATGACTCTCTTTCTGTTTGGGTTTATCATATTTTGTCTTTGTTTTTCTTTTAAATCTTCATTTTTCCATATTATCATCATGTGGGGTTTTAGTGTGGGGGCTGATGTTGTTGTTGCTGTTGTAGTTGTAGTAGTTGTTGATTTTGTTAATGATGTCGATGTAGTAGAAAATAAAGAAGAAGAGGAAGCAATAGATATAAAAAATTTTCATGGTCGTTGTTGTTGTTTGTACCTACATGTTGACAACCTACAACATCATTATCACCATCATCTGCATTATTATCACCATCATCATCATCGTTGTCTTCGTCGTCGTCAACAACATGATGATGACTATTAACATCATGTGAATATTTTCCCATTGCAACAACCAACTGACTGACTCAACAACAACAGCACAAGTTTGTTTAACAAGCCAGCCAAAGCCAGGCATGGCATGGCTGCCACCAGCCATTGAGCGTTTGTACGTACATTCATACCAGCGAGGCAAGTTAAAGTCTTTTGTGGCACGGCATGCAATTTAAAACAATGTTAAATTGTTAAGTAAATGAAAAACTTTCAATTCAATTAATTTGTAACTGTTCGTAATTTTCATAATCACATTTTTTTTCTTGTATTTTATTTTCTTAAATCACAACAACAATGTTTTGGAATTATTATTATTTGGGATTTTTTTTTAAATATATTTTTGTTTTTATTAATTTGTGCAAATATTTAAATTTGAGAGTTATTGAATCACTTTGAATGTCAAAGTTTCGCATAAAATGGTCTTTTAAACCAAATTTTATTTTTATATACACTCACAATATATTTTCCGTTACCGACTGTAGTTTATTTCAAAAGTAATACGTAAAGTTTGTTTTTAAATGAAGAATCAATTGAAATTCATAGATATATATTTTTTAACTATTTGAATCAGTCATTCAAAAAACAAACTATAAAAATTTACAGACATTCAGTAGGAGTTGATATTTTCAGTTAAATGTAAAATTTTATGTTTACTGCTTCAAAAAATAGAAATTCATATAATTCCTTTTTGTTTTTTTACCAAAATAGTTTGTATATATACAAAATTATTTCAATAAAAATTACAAGAAATTATTCAAATATACATACACACAAAGCCAATAAAAATATATACATCTGCATGTGTTGTGTTTTGTAATAACATACAAATAAAAACTATCAATTTGAAAAACAAACCAAAAAAGTAGTTTTTTCTAACTTTTTGTCAGTAAAAAATTGATGGTTATTTTAAAGGACTTTCTATTGTTTTTACTTTTGTCGTTTATTAAACAATGATTAAAAATAAACAACAAAATGGGTTAAATATAATGGAAAATCAGTAGTCCTCTTTTTGATTGTATTTTCGATTAATTTAATATGTATTTTAAGTTGTTTTTAACGAAATAATATTGTGAGTGTAGAGTTTGTTTTTAAATGAAGAATCAATTTAAATTCATAGAAATATATTTTTTTAACTATTTGAATCAGTCACTCAAAAACAAACTGTAAAAATTTACATTTAAATCTGTGTGTGTTGGGTTTTGTAAAATTACATACAAATAAAAAAAAAATATCAATTTGAAAAACAATATACAAAAATCGTTTCCTTCTACATTTTGTCAGTTAAAAATTGATGGTTATTTTAAACGACTTTCGATTAATTTTACTACTTTTGTCGATTATTAAACAATGATTGAAAATAAACATCAAAATGGACTGAATATAATGAAAAATCAGTAGTCCTCTTTTTGATTGTATTTTCGATTAATTTAATACATATGTACTTTAGATTATTTTTAACGAAATAATATTGTGAGTGTAACATGACTCCTACCGACAAAAAAAACATCTGAATGTGTTGATGTTTTCTTATAGAAAATTATCAGACTCTAATGTTTTCCGGCAGAAAAATCATGCGATTTCCCATAATTATTATATAGAAATCAGATTCAAATTTTTAAAAAAGCAAAAATTGTGCGATTCTCAGGAAAATATTACAAGACTCTGAGGATTCTTTCAGATTCTGGTGACCTTCTTTTCTTACAGAAAAATCAGCAGATTATTATAACTTTTTCGTATAGAAATCATAAGATTCAGATGGCAGAACCTAAGAAATTTTCTCTATACAAAAAATCATAAGAAACTGATGACATTTTATTATAGAATAAACTTTAATATTTATTTACCCTTTTTCTTTTATTTATAACTTTTTAATGTTTTGAGCTTAAGGTTGGTTTTTCTATATAAAAATATTATTTATTTTTTTTTAATATTTCGTAACTCCATTGTGTGGCATTTTCAGGTAATAATAATTCTAATTAAAAAAATTAAGAAGTTATAAGCGCGAAAAATTAAGATAATCATAAGAATGTTTTGACTTTTTTCTAAAAAATTTAAAAAATTTCTATGGCACACTCACCAAAAAAAGTCTGTAATGACAACTGAAAATTTTGCTGTTATTACGGGAAATTTCGCTAATCTTAGCAGCACATGTCTGCTGATGAGTAGTACAATGAAATTTGTAAAAAAAATTAGCTGCTGCTTTTGAATTTTAGTAAACTTTATGCAAAATGGAATTCAAAATCTGTTTGCTAAAATCAGCAAAAAAAATTACTTAATATTATTCATATTAGTACAAAATTTTTTTTTTTATCGAGCATCAAAATTTTTTTTATTTTATTTATTTTTTTCAAAAAAGCTTTTAGACAAAATTAAAAAAAAATCAAAGGCTTAGAAATTGTAAAAACATAAACGAATTTATCATTTTGTTTTAATTTTGTAATTTCTGTTTTGAAAAAAATTTTAGTATTTTTTTTTTTTACTTTTAAGGAAAAATTTTAATTGTTTTAGGGCTGATTTTTAGAACCAAAAAAACTTTTTAGTGCTATTTTAAGTGCATATCCTATTTTCAGACATGAGTCGGTATAATCACTTCCAAACCCTTTTTTTAATCCATGTAAAATTTTAAGGTAATTAAAGTTTGTAGGTGTATGTTTTAATTAGAAATAACATTTCCTTCAATATCCACTTTTTTAAAATTAGTAAATTTCTTTGCTAATTTAAGCAAATCGGTTTTCAATAATTTGTAAAATGATTCCCGAAATTAGCAACAAAAATTTTTAAATATTCTGTAATTCTGTAAAATGTAAATACCAAAAAGATTTGCTAAATAATACTTTTTTACTAAAAATTAGTAGAAAAATAGTAAAGTGGGATTGAAAACCGTTTACAAATTTGTTTACTTTTTTTCTGAGTGTATTCCTAGGAATTCGACTCGAATCATTTAATTCACTTAAGTTATTTACTTAATAGTAAACAGTGACAGAATTAGTTAATTCTTTCGTCGACCGTCCTATTATCGAAATTCCTTCTTTTAAACGGGCATACAAAAATAACAGTATAATAGCAACTTATATATCCGCCTAGCTGCAGCTGCTGATAAAGGAAATCAACACGATAAAGCGTCTTTATAATAGAGTTAATTTTTTTTTAAATTGTAGCAGAATTATATTGTGACGACTGAACAAGGGAAAGCGATATAAGACAGAAGAATCACTTACTCAACCGGTATACAAAATCGAGCAAAAGTCATCATCATATTAGAATATTTTTCTTACAAATATCATCTTAAGTGGCAGGTCAAAATCACCGTGGGTATTAAGTAGTGTTTCCAATTATTCGGCCCTGCCGGTCATTATTCGAAAAATTAAGAAAATTGATTCGGCTCTATTAATCAGATTAATTGTTTAATGCAAAAATATTAATGTTTTTCTTCACTTAAATAGTTTGTAAGTTAAAATAACAGAAAATGTCATTTAAAAGAAATGATATTTCATTTAAAACCCGGTCTACTTAATTTTCATTTGCATTAAATGCCTTTTGTTATTTATTTTTAAATGTTGATTAATCAACTGACACATCCGTAAGAAACGAATGATATAATCGGTAAAAATAAATGTCATAATTTTACCTACCAATTCCTTAAAAAATAAATGTTTTTTTTTTCATTTATTTGAAATTGTATCCGTTTTTGTATTTTTTTGTTAATACAAAATGTATGTATGCATAGCTATAGACAATTTTTGTGTGAATGTGTTTGTGTAAGTATGTGTGTTTATAAATTTCTTATAATTTGTTTTGAAGAATTTTGTATATATACAACCAAATAATAAATAAAAAAACAAATTGAAATTTTTTGAATATTTTTTTTAAAACAGACAGCAAACAAAATTTATAACAGCAAACAAAATTTATGTCCGTTTTGTGGGTAAATTTTTATTAAATTTCAAACAAATGAAACTTAAAAAAATGGTAAATGATAGTAAATTATTTCGAATATATGTATAAAAAAGTTAATATAGATATTTCTTTGAAAAATAAATGTATGTTCCTATATTTTAAAATGGAATGAAAAACTTTTTTATTAAACTACAAACAGTTATCTACATATCAATAAGAACACAAAGAGCTGTTTTGTGCTGAAATATCAAGTTAAGTGCATTGCGTTGGTATCTGAAGTGTTTGTTAAGGACAATTCAAAGCATCCTGAGATTTTTTAAATAATCATGGCTTATAATCTTTGGTTTTTTTCCGAGGAATCTGACGACTCTTTAAAAATAATATGTCAGACATTTTCAGTGGAAATAAACCCTTAAAAACGCAGTGTAGATAGTCGATGAAGTTATATGACACTCTCCAGAATAAAAAAAGCCTTAATAAACGAAAATAAAATTCAATAACAAATTCTTAATAATATGGTATGAATAGTTGTTACGAAATTCTTAAACAAACTTTGATAGAGCTGCCATTGTTCCCTGACTATTACCTATTAGAAAAGATATAAAAATCGCGCATATTCCCGACACGTCCTCACCGATTTTTCTGTGTTTGTGCAATTAAGTATTTGAATTAGCGAATTCTTAAATATTTTTGACTAAACGACATAATTCTACTGAAGTTCCTACTTCATCAAAATTTGTTGATAAATCAAATTTTAGATTTTATAAATTTTTTGATAAAATTTTAAATGAAACTGTTTTTTTTAGAAAATACAGTTTTTGAATTTAAAGCAATTTTATATAATTATTTTATAACATAGGTAACGTCATAGTGCTCGTTAGGAATAAACCTAGTCAAGTGTTTCATTGCTAAGAAGAAAAATATATATTTTAATAGGTTTTTTGTTAAAGCTCTGCTTCTTGGCTCTAGATTTTTTAAAACTTCAGCTCGAAATACATGTATACAGAGGTTGAAAGCTCTATTTCAAGTTTGTAGACGTGAAAGTATATTTTTTAATTGAAACAAAAATAAAAATTATCTATTATATTTTATAAAACCTATATAACATTTGCTTTGATTCAGTCGCTTGGAAAATAATTTCATTGTATTTTAGTTGATGTTTTTTTTCTATTTCTTGCCAAAGTAAAAAAATATTAAAATCTTAACCGGTTAATCGAAATATTTTAATCGATTATTCGAGTCGAATAATTATTTGACTTTTAAATTATTTGTTTCGACATTAACCGCAATAGAGGAGATTAATCGAGGAATCGGTAATTCGATTAACCGAATTGGAAACACTAGTATTAAGACAATTACCACTTTAGCGAAGCCGTCTTCGGACATTTTACAGAGGAGAAAATCCGTATGCCCAGCCGAAGGCCGCTATGCAGGAAACCTTTCCTCAGCGAACACAGCTTCAAACATACATATTACATAGTACAAAAGTCTTAAGCAGGGCTGTAGGCTGGCTACGGAGAATAGCGAAGACGACTTCGGACATAACACAGATTAGAAAACCTTTAAGCAGGCCTGCCATGCAGAAAAACTTCGTGGGGATTATGACTAACCCCACATCAGGTATTAAATCCTTTTATGCTGGTCATAGTCTCCACTTTGGTTTGGGGGTTATCCCCAAATTAAAAATGGGGATAATGTTCGTGGGGTTATGACATGTATCTTATATCTTTTGCATGACATCTAAGTTGGGCGCCAAAATTTTAAGCAGATACTTAAATATACAAAACTTATTCATTCGTCAATTTTATAACAATAGACCGTTGTATAAGACCTAGAACCGTTTTTCAAGCTGTCCCAAGCTAAAAGCCAAAATTGAACCAGAGAAACGAATAAAGAGATCTAACCTGTTAAAAATTAATACTTTATAACTTAGTTAATTTCATCGGATATTCTTGCAAACATCGTCTCATGTTATCCCCCCCATTCTATTAAAACTGAAAAAGAACATATTTGAAATAGCAGCATAAAATACACAGTTGGTCCCATTGCATATAATCAAATACAAAATGAATTCTCAATCTATATATAAATATTATTTTCTCCATATTAAGCTTTCATATATCAGTTTATTACTCACTCTACACCAACCAACTAAATCTATCAATCACAAGTGTTTGTTTTTATACGCACCGAAAAAAAACATACTCCTATTATACCACCCACCCACTTTCACACACTGTGATTTTTTTTACACTTGTACAAATTTGTTTGTTTTTTCTCCAATTAAATTTTTTCATATCAAATCAGTCACCTCTTGTTCTCTTTTATTGAAGAAATATATAAAGTAGACCCCCTTATCAGCTGTAGGGGGTTCGGTGCACCTTAATATCACCCTCTACTAACCCTCTTCCCTCCTCCATTCTATCACATTTCAATTTCCTCTCAAACTGTTACCAAGTACCTACCAAATTCATCTACACACATTTATACATTTGTACAATCCATATTTCATACATCTATCAAACCATTCATCCCGTATTTATTTCATTTATGCTCGCAATTTATACCCAGAGTCGTTCTTCGTTCTTTCATCCAACCAACCATCCATCCATCGATTGTCAATCATATTTAATGCCACATGTGTGCACAAACGAGAAAGACTGATTTTTTTTTTCAAATATTTTCTTTTTTTTTTGCAATTTTTTTCTTTATGTTTTCAGATTTTTTTCTTCTTATACTCTATTATTGTTGTTGGAGCTGGTGTATTGCTTGTTGTTAGTACTTTGCCATCGTTGTTGTATGAATGAATTATAGGGTGCCCCATCATCTTAAAATTCAAGTACCTTTTTATATTTCTTGCTCTCTGCTTCGAGGCTTCTTTGTTGTTATAGAGTAGGTGGTGGGCGGGGGAGTGCGGGTATTTGGTAATTTTTTCCTACTCTGTTAGGAATTTAATTTAATTTGATTTTTTCATGTGTATTGTCATACAAAAAAACTGAAGAAAATGTGTCTAATTTTCGAGTTAAGCATAAAAACATACTTGGTAATTTGGAAAAAAATTCCATAATTAAGAGCGACCGGTTTTCTGGAATTTTCAATATCCATTAGTACAAAAAAAAGGTATAACTTTATCACATTTAGGAGGAAATTGCTAGAATATTGTCATGTGAAAAAGAAAAAAGAATATTTTTAAGACTGACTCAATACAATATAGAATTATTAAATTTAAATGAAACTAATAAAAATGAAATCTCGGCGAAAGCTTGAATTTGAGAGACTTTGATGAACCACACCATAAGATAATTTGCTTCATATTCGGGAAACCGGACTTATTTCTGGAAGGGACCTGATCTAAATTTTATTATTGGAAAAATCAAAGATAAAGAAAATAAAAAGTAAACTAATCCAAATACAACTGCCAAAAGCAAATATCGTAGTCAGATTTTCTTCATACTCGTATTTAGAATTTTGAATGTTTTAGAGCATTTAAAGCCAATTCACAGAGGACTTTTATAAAGTGGTAGGTCTAACCAATTTAGGTAAAGTTTATGCTTTGACCCATAAAAATCATGTAATAAGTTTTATGAAAAAAAAATGTTTTATTTAGGAGTGATTCCAACCAATAGCAAAAACATGCTTCGAATTTCATCCGAATATATTATATTTGCAACCTGTAGATTGATTACAAGGCTTAGACGGACAGATATCGTTTCGGAAAGTGATTCGGAGCCGATTGGTATAAAATAAGTCTTTTACTAATATTTTAAGCACCAGCACAAACTCATTATACTATATGTGATAGAATCGAAAAATATTTTTTTTGAAATTAAAAAAATTGTTCTCTAACCGATTTTTTAAGTATTCCGTTTTATATTCATTAAAAATGTAAATTTGCTGTGTTTTCAAAAGCCTTTTAAATCATTATATAGTTCAGACAATTGCAATGATGCGCAAATGGGGTCCATGCAGCAAGTTAACGAAATGTGTAAGATATAATGATCTGTTTTTTAATAATAACAGCTTAAAAAAAAAAATATGAAAACGCGTTTTCTCAAAAACGGTCCATTGAAAAAATGTATTACTAGAACTAATGTATTGCAAGAGGAGGTTCCCCAAAAACAATAAAACTACTTTTGGGCGAAACCTTAGATCATAATAAAAATTGGAGAAAATAAGCATACATATATGATGTTTTTCTAATTTTAGGTTTTAAAATGATTTTATTTCAATTTGGTTATTTTATTAAATTTTAGCGATTTTTTCCAATATTGGCAATTTTTTTCAATTCCAGCAATTTTTTTAATATTAGCGATTTTTTCCAGTATTGGCTATTTTTCCAATGCTAGCGATTTTTTTTGATATTAACGATTTTTTATTTTAGCAATTTTCAACTTTGACGGTTTTTTCATTCTAGATATTTTTTCTAAATTTCAAGGACTTTTTTCAATTTTGTTTTTTTTTTGTGATTTTTGAAAAAATAGTCAAATTTTTACATTCTAGATATTTGTTTCTTAATTTCTGCGATTTTTTCAATTTTATTTTGGAGATTTTGTAAATTTTTTACAATTTTAGCGACTTTTTTTAAGTCTGGTAATTTTTTTAAATTCAGATTTTTTAAATTTTGGCTTTTTTATTTTCAGCGATTATTTTTTAATTTAGGTACATAATTAATTTAATCTTTTTTTCACTCGTAACGATTTTTTAGTTTCGTCGATTTTTACTAATTTTCGAGTCTTTTTTAATGTTCTAGCGATTTTTATAATTTTAACATTGTTTTTAATGATTTTTAATTTTACCGCTTTTTTAACCCATTTTACACTGCCGTTGCTTTAAAGCAACACCTTCTTAAAGGCACGATAATTTTAGACATTGTAGCGATATTTCAAGGCAACAAAAAAGCATTTGATAGCTTAAAGACTTGGCTACAAAAATTGTTAACATTATTATTTCAGGGTTGCCATATGATAATGATATGAATAAATGAATTTTTGGAATTTTTAAAATTTATTATTATAAGAAAAATTGTTATTATATGAAATGAAGACCAGTGTCATAAAAGTGATGTGGTAAAGGGCATATTGGAAACATTTTTTAATGCAAACAATTTCTTTACATTTTATGTTAAATTATTAGATAGGATTAAGAAATTTCCACCAAACTTCTAAAAACTTTAATATGATGTTAATTTAAATGTAAATAATAAGCTAATTTCTTTTAATAAACGAAAATATTTTAATAATTAAACAACCAGTGTTACCATATTAAAATTTTAAAAAAATTGTTTAAAAATACCCAAATTTTCAAAAATTCATCAAAAATTGTGAAAAGCTAATAGATTAAATTTTCTTGTCCAATAAATAAAAATTTTATTTTTGAAAAAATCTTTAGCCTTTAAGTACATACAAAGTGTTAAAGTTTGATTTTTATTTACGTATGCCACTACGAGCCGAAAAAAGTAAAACAAACTTCAAAAAGAAAACTCTTAACCCTTTAACCACTAAGACCGTCTACAGAAGGTCATCACTAAACTCCAATTATATCCAAAGCAATATTTTTGGTGTAATAATCGCCAACGACATTTTTGTCTGTTTGAATTAACGTTTCAAACAGTGCCGGTTTGAACACGCTCAGTTGAATAGTTTGGTAGATACACCTATGTCTGTCAAGATTTTTGTTAAAACAGACACGAAAATTATTTATGATTTTGGTGCAAAATTAAACCTAAAAAAAAACATACTTTGCAACAGCTCAATTGGAAAGTAGCTTGAAGCAGTATTTTGATAATTTGTTGCGTGTTTTATTTGTGAAACAAATATTTTTGTTTGAGTCGAGCTTTTTTTTTGTCTTCAGGTTGCCTTTCATTTTTTCCACCTGGCGCTTTCAGGTTAAATTTTTTTGACAAATGGACTTCACATTCGTGCTTTTTAGTCCAAAATTATACTAGAACAAAACTTTCATAACAAAATACTTCGTATTTTGACTCCAGTGGATAAAAGGTTAAGTAACCAGTAAATATTTCTACCAAATTTCATTATTAAATTCCCTCGATACCGATGAGTAGTGTAAAATGGGTTAAAGTGGGTTTCTTGTAAGTACGACTGTATTTTTATCCTGCCTTACTTGAAATTCGAATTTAACATATTTAATTGATTATTTGTTTTTGTTGTTTTTAATAAATATGGATTTTATTTTCTTCAATTTACATAACCAAGCCCTTAAGGACATATATTATTATTAAATGCTACTACATTTTACAATTTTTCGTCAGTAGTTGGGTGATAAGTTATCACAAAAGAAATTCTTAGAAAATAAAACTTTTCTTTAAGAAAATCTGTAAATATACAGCGTAGTTAATTATGATAGCGTAATAATTAAAAATCTAAAAATATGAAAAAGAATATGAAGGCGTATGATTATTAAAATAAGTATACGCAAGATGTTCGTATGTGATGAAAATGTTTTGATATAATTGTTGATAAATTCGGCGTTTAGAATAAGTTTCTATTTTAACCAAATTTTTCTTTAAAAATATATATTTTTTAATTTTTTGTCTGTTTAAATATCTTAATTTTAGTACATACCTTTTGATTTCAAAATATGTTGGTTGTCGCTAACTCCAGCTAAAAAATATAAAAAACAAAACAAAAATATATGAAAACAAAACATTATGACATTCAGTGCACAAAATATTCTATACAGTGCTACACATTAAATTCTATTGTAATAATTTAATTTTTTTTTAAATATGCCCTAAAACATTAAAGAAAATACAAATATAATTTTTTATATCAAAAATCATATAAAGAAACCACCTGCGCCTACCCATCTTTAACAATTTATACAATCACAATCACAAAACAGATTCCCCTATATACAAATATAAAAATAATTTGTATTGAGACACCCTTACAAGAACGACACCCAATATATACCCCTAAGTAAAATGAAAAGAAATCGAAAAAAAGTGGATACCAAATGAATAAAACAAAAAACTACCAGCAACAACTATACAGCAGCAGCAGCATAGATATAAAGTAAAACCAGAACGAAGGTCCAAATAATAAGAAAAAAATCCGTACATAAACGAATAATGAAATAGAAAAATATAAAAAAAATTAACGAATAAATATCTACTAAATACAACTCCATATGACGATTTTCTATAAATTTTGTTTTTTATACAACAACAATAACGACTTAAACATTTAGCTATGGGATAAATAATAACAACAACAACAACAACATGAAAAGCTGTATAAACGAGAAGAAATTCGAACAACAACAAAACATACACTTTTTTTTTTTGATAAAGAAGAAATGGCAGAACAATGTGAATTGTTAACAACAACCTCTACTACTGCTCCACCTCACTCTTATTATATGAATGTAGACAAAAAACAACAACAAATCGGGAGACAAAAAAAAACACGAAAAAATCTTATAAACAACAACAACATGACGAGGAAACAGCAGCAGCAAAATATAAAAACTTATCGAATTGAATAAATGCAAAAGACATAAAAAATCGAACTCTGAGAGCTTAACACCATTTATACACAATACACTAACTAAATGGGGAGCTTACACACACACAGTTACATGCATATGTGTGTGTGTCTCTGTATAAATCCTACAAGTGAGAAAGAGAAAGCTTGCTGATTGTTAAAGTAAACAACAACCAGAAAACAATAAAAAATGGGGGGACTAAATAACAACAACAACACTACAAAATCAAATACAAGAGATTAATAAAAAAAAAAAATTAGTTAAAGAGAGTTAACAATAAAATTAATGATATAAAAAATTAAAAAAAAATTTTATTTATTTAATTTTGTAAAAATAATACAATTTTTATATATATTTTGGTTAAAAGGGGAGAGTTTGGTTTGAGGGGGGAGTTTAATAAAAAAATCTTAAAAGAGAGCTTGATTTGCTTTTTCTTCTCACTCTCCTTAATCTATAGAGAGTTGTTAGACAAACCTAATCAGGTTTGATTAATGAAAATTTATTTTTTGTACTAAACATATATTACAAAGGTACTTAGTTTGGACCTAACGGTACCTAGTGTATACTATTTTTAGTACACAGCCCCCAAAAAAATGTGAGATTTAGAATAAAAATGAGACTCTAAAATTTAATTAGAATTTGGAACTGGTGCCCTTGAAAAATTAGTGGATTTTCATTATGTATTTTGAAAAACTATACATTTATCTTTATAATACAAATATTTAAAGTAGTCTTCTATTTTAAATTTAAGATTTAGGGGGTAGTACGCACACCCAAAGAAAATATTAGGTGAAATTCGATTAAAACCATTAAAATATATTTTTTATTTTATTTGGAACTACCTATAAAAACTGAACTAAAAACAATTGTTTTGGGCAATTATTTATTATTTTTATTTTTATTATTTATTTTTTATTAACTTTAAAAATAAAATTCCTTTAGTAATATTGTACAATTTATTTCGTGATCGTATTAGAAAATTTGGTACAGTTGATCAAATTTATTAAAAAATTCTTAATACAAAAGTGTTTACTACAAATACGGCTATCCTCAACTATGCCTCCAAACTATAGTTTTAGTAGAACCAATAGAATTGTGGATTGTATTGATTATACTAATGATTTGTATTGGTGAACAAATTGTATGCTTTCCTAACAAAATATTTAAATTTAAAATTAGCCATCATTTTTTTTTTAATATTTTATATTTTTGATAAAGAATTCAATCCTTTATTCGATTTTCAACTCTGATTCATTATTGAATGAAAAAGTTTTCATAGTACAATTTTTGAATAGGAATGAATTCTAAGTTGGTCTCAATCGATTTAATTTCAAAAGACTTAATTTCTTTTTCATCATTCGTTTCGCCAATCACTTACTCACAACATTATTTCGTTAAAAACAACTTAAAATACATATTAAAATAATTAAAAATACAGACAAAAAGAGGACTACTGATTTTTCATTCAGCCCATTTTGTTGTTTATTTTCAATCATTGTTTAATAATCAACAAAAGTAGTAATAACAATAGAAAGTCGTTTAAGATAACCATCAATTTTTAACTACCAAAAGTTAGAAAAACTACTTTTGTGGTTTGTTTTTCAAATTGGAAGTTTTTTTATTTGTATGCAATTACAAAACACATCACACACAGATGTATATATTTTTATTGGCTTTGTGCGTATGTCTATTTGAATAATTTCTTGCGATTTTTATTGAAATAATTTTGTATATATACAAACTATGTATTTTGGTAAAAAAAAAAAAAACAAAAAAAGAATTATATAAATTTCAGTGTTTAGAAACTGAAAACATAAAATTTTACATTTAACAGAAAATATCAACTCCTACTGAATGTCTGTAAATTTTTGTAGTTTGTTTTTGGAATGACTGATTCAAATAGTTAAAAAATATATTTCTATGAATTTCAATCGATTCTTCATTTAAAAACAAACTTTGCGTATTACTTTTTAAATAAACTACAGTCGGTAACATTAAATATATTGTAAGTGCTGAATTTAATCTATCGAAATTCAATAAATCTTTGGAAATTTGAGAATTCAATCGATTGCTTGTTCATTTGATTTTCACGTTCGACTATCGACTTTCTTCTCTCGGTTTTGAATTTTTAAAAATTAAAAGGAATTAAGGATTATTTTTACACAATCAAGAAAACCAAAATTTAAAAATAAACAAAATTACAAAAATCTAATAATCCTAAAAATTAAAAAAAAAAATCGGCAAAATTAGATTACAAAAATAAAAAAATTGCTTAAATTGAAAAAAAAAAAAATTCTCAAATTGAAAAAATCGTCAAAATTGCAAAAAAAAATCGTCAAAATTAAAAAAAAGGGTAAAATCAAACTCACCAAATTATAAAAAATAACTCAAATTTAAAAAGACAAAATTCAAACAAATTTTCAAGTTTGAAAAATAAAATTAAGAAAAATACTCTCAAATATGTAATGGCTTTTATTAGCCACATAAGGCCTAAATGGCTCATCTATGCAATTCGCAGAAATAATAAAAATAAAATGAAAAAATCGCTAAAACTTAAAATCGCTTAAATTAAAAAAAGCTGGAATTTAAAAGTCGCCAATATTAAAAAAACTTTAATTAAATTAAATTGCTTAGATACAAATCTAATTGTCCCTATCTCGGAAGCTTAAAGCGCTTTAGAAAAACTTTTTGCACCAGAGGGCTTAAGTTTCGAGTTACTTAGCTAGATTTTTTTTAATTAATTTTTTTTTTTTATTTTGGCGATATTCTAACTTTTTCCTTTTAATTTGAGAGATTTTTTCACAACTTTGCCGATTTTTTAAATTTTAGTGATTTTTGATTTTTTTAATTGTGGCGTTTTTTCTTCACAAAAGCTTTTATAATTTTTAATTTTTTTGCGATTTTGACGTTTTTTTAAGTTGAACGATTTTTTCAATTTGATCGATTTTTTTCAACTGTAAGCTTTTTTTAATTTTATTTTTTTTTTTTCAATTTTTGACAATTTTTTCTAATTTTGGAGATTTTTTTTTAATTTTGGCGATTTTTGCACTTTTGGCGATTTATTTTAACAAATTAATGATTTTGTTTTTAATTTTATCAGGCTCGAGATCATAATTTAATCTTACTAACGAATAGTAAACACTATTTTTTTTTATTAAATGGAAAAAAATTGGTGTTTACTATTCGTTAGTAACATTAAATTATGATCTCGAGCCTGATACAATTTAAAAATATATATATAATTAAAAACAGATAGATCGAATAATATATACAAAATTTACATATAAATTAAAGATTTTTAACTATAATTGCTTTTTGTTGTTTTCTTCTTGTATTCTTAAGAAATTGTTAAATTCACTGTAATAAAATAATTGTAAAATTTTCCAAATTTTTCCAAATTTTTTAAATCAAATGAAGAATTGAATGTTATTCCCAAATTGTTCAATCACATAAAAAAAACGAATAATTGATTGAATTTCCAAGTTATAAATCAAATGAGCAAGAAATTTTATAAATTTCTAATGACTGAATTCAATGATTAAAAATATCAAATGAGATAAATTGATTGAATTCCTTGGACGTGAATTCGATTGAATTAATTCCAAAGAATGAATTCTATTTAAATATAAAAAATGAAATTCATTCGATTAAAAAATAAATCGAATTCGTTTTTTAGGGCAGAAAATTCGGTGGCCACAATGACTTAATTTATTTTCAAAACATTGCGTTTGGTTATTAAATTTTTAACCAATTAAAATGTTTAAAAAAAATAAATGTTTTGTACACATAATAAAAAATATAAAAATTATAGTCGACTTTAAATTTAAAAGCAATAAGGCATTTTATCTTCATGTGCAAAGTAAACCCCAATGTTATGTCAAAAACAATAATACTTCTACAATGTAGCAAAATGTATCACAAAAAGTACCATTGCACCATTTTTATCAACACTGCTAAAGAGTTGTTACAAAAACCAAATATCATAAATGTAAATTATCAAAGTATTGGTTTGAAATAAAATTATCATGACAGTTTTTTGGTTTTTCTTAAGAATAAAAAAAAACCTAAACAAGGAGAATAATTTTTATAACCAGAAATATTAAAAAGAGAGAGAGAGGTTGCACAGTGTTAAGGTATGATAAAGGAGAATGAGGAGAATTTGTATTAAACATTGAATAAAAATAATAATAATAAAAAAAACAAATCAAACATTACGATAAACATGAGTGAGCGCAGAGAACACTGGAAATCAAACGTACTCACACTTTATAAATTACAATAAAAAAACAACAACAACAATTTATCACTTACAACAAACACTCAAACATACACGAATTAAACACAACAATACTCACGTGTGTTTTTTTTATTATTTTTATTTCTACTACTATTTTCTGTTGATTATTGAATGAGGGGAGAGAGTTTAGTATGAGAGTAGTGACTATTGAAGACTTTTGATATGGAAAAAAAAGAGTGTATAGAGTTTAATATCAGGCTAGTATAGACGTAAATATGTGTGTTTGTTTGTTTAGTGTTTTGTTGGATTTTTTTTCCGTTTTACTCTATAATGTTGTTTTTGTTTAATGGGGTTGTGTAAGCTGCGTTAATGTTCGATTTGTTCAGTCATCAGTTGAATTCGTGACAGGCAACATCTCATTAGATTAACGTTGCGCTGTCGTATTTTTTTTAAGTAATTATCAAATCACACATTTAAATATTTCAAATAACAACAACAAAATCACCTACAAAAACAACATAAGAGAAATTATTGAAATAGAAAAATCAATCGATTTAAATTTAAACAGAAATTGAAAATTTAAATAATAATTTTCATTAATTAAAAAATATGTTAAATGAAAATTATAGGAGTTGTTTGTTGAAAGAAAATTTATAACAAAAAAAAATATTAAAACAAGTGTTTTAAGCAGAGAAATAGAAAAACAAGTGTTTAAACAAGAAAAAAATATATAAAAAAAAATGTTCAAACAACAACAAATTTAAAAACAAAAACAAGTGTTTTAGCAAAATAAAAACAAATATGTAGTTTGTATTTAAACAAACACAAAAAACAACAAACAAAATTTTTTAAAAAAAATTTAAACAAAAATGGAAGAATTTTTTAAAAATTATTGGCTCTTAATATGATATAAAATTTAGAAAAATAAAAAAATAAAAATTAAAACCAATGGCCAAAATAAAATTAAAATTTTTAATTTGTGTTATAAATAAATAATTTTCTTTAAAAAAAAAAATTTTTTTTGAAACAAAACTATTGTGAAAATTAAATAATTATTTTTATAAATATTTTGGAAAAAACTAAAAAGACAAACTGGAATCTATACATAAAAAAACTTGTCTTACTACTTTAAGCCAACAGTCCCCTAGTGGTTCACTACTGACCACGACTGCTGGCTCAACAACATCATTATCATCATCAAGTTGTATTACAACATCATCACCATCATCATCATCATCGACGTTGATTAATTCAAAATTAGCTGTTATTGATTTACTGGAGGAAGCCACAAATCAAAGCAGCCGAATGCAGCCAACATTGCCACAAACAGCCGGTACAGCCGATATGGATTTGACGGCTGTGCAATCATCTATGGATTGGTTTTTCAAAAAGGAACAAATTTATTTATTGGCACAATTTTGGCAACAGGTAAGTGAAAAATTAAAAAAAAAAACATAAATAGAAAAAATATTTCTAAACATAAAAGTTAGTGGAAAATAAAATTAGAACACATGCAAAATAGTGAAAGACATTTTTTATGGAATTACTGTACAAAAAAAAAAAAAACAAAACAAAATAAAGGCAAATTATGCAAACAATTTTAGAAATGATGTATAATAATAAATATTAGTGAATTTTTCGTTTCTATTTCAAAAGTGAAAATACATAATTTAGTTCCCCTTAAAAAAATTAATAAAAAAAGTTTCAAAATTTAGTAAAATAAAAAGAATGTATGTAATGAAATTTAATAAAGATTGCTAATAACAAAAATTGAAGCCGAATTTTTTATTCAAATTCAATTAAAAGATGCGTATTTAGAATTTAGACTACATCACAAAATAACAACAAATGATATTCAAAAGTTAGAATTTTTGTTACCCTCCATAGTGTTTTTGTTACAGAGAAAATTAATTAAAATTGAAATTGAAAAAATTTAGCGAGGTGAAAAAAAATAATTTTGAGGTGAGAAATATTTTTGAATATGAAAAGAATTTTTGCAGTGAATAAAAAATTTAAATTGAGGTAAAAAAAATGTTTGTTGTGAACAAAATTTTTGAGGTGAATATAAAATATTATTCACCTCTAGGCGTCTGTTGAAAAAAATATTTTATTCACCACACAGAGAAAACAGATTCATTGCAACAACCGTTTGGTTTAGTTGAAGCCACCGATATATTTGTTTGTCGCAACCGAAATTCAGTTAATGCAACAGAATATCGTTTGAAGCCAAATATTTTAATTGTATCAGAAAAGCATTTGGTTGGGACAACTAAATAATTCGGTTGCTGCAACCAAAATATTCAGTTAGCAAGAAATTCGGTTGTCACGATGAATCTGTTTTCTCTGTGCAGATGTTAATATTAAATTGTACTAAAATACACCAATTTGAATGGAAATTTAAGAGGTGTTTTCAAATTTTGATTCATAACTCTTTTACCAAACTGTTCGAGAGGACAATAAACAATCTTGGTAAAAATTAGAAGCCTCGTCTGAGTTTTAGCGCAATAATCGCTATTTCAACAGACAGACGAATATCGCCAAATCGGCTTAGAATTGCAAACGTAATGTCAAACTAATTTAAATATACTCTCATCATTGAGTTTAATGAATGAATTAATATCTTATTTTTTTAACAAACATTTTTAAATTAAGTATGAATCTTATTAAAGTAAAAATGATTTTAGTGAGAATACAAAAATCTGTTTCATATTTAAATCAATTTATCTATTGAACGGCATAAATTCCGTACAAAAGATGAATTTGAATTAAGATATGGTAAAAAAATTTAAAATTTTACAAAATCTTATATTAAAAAATTTGTTTTAAATTCAGAAACTAGCGAAACAGAATCTTTTGATTTAAAAGCGCTATAATTTAATAAAGATTTCATAAAGTCAATTTAACTATTTACTGCTATAATTTATTAAAAATTCATTATTTAGTTCAAATATATCCCTGATCATATTTTGAAATACTTATTAAAAATTTTCCTTTATAAAATAAATTTAGTGAAATCATACATTAGAAACTGAATCAATTTATTATTAAAATGTTTTGACCAAAGTGCTCATATACAAGATGAAGAAGGAAATATTTGTAGTGAAAAATGTAACAGACACAAGGGAATCACCAAACTGGCCCACTTTCGTCCCCTTAGGGACTCCTCAGTGGCTAGTTTATGTGGCAATTGATTATTTAAGTATTTTTATATAAAATCCGAAATCGAACCGGCAACCCTCTACAGGGTATAACTTGTAGCATCATAAACTAATCACACTACCAAATATTTGGATGGGAACAAACTGCGGCAGTCTGGTGCTTGCCCCTTGTGTCGGATAATTTTTAAATAAAAGTTCCCGTAAAGAAGCAGTTTTTAGTTAAAATTATTCAACATTTGTAGAGTTTAATTAAAAAAAAAAGTAATAAAAAGTAATAAAAATTTTAACTGGTTGTAATAGTTCTTATAATTCTGGTCAAACAGCGATTTCTCAATAAATAACACAAATTTAAGTGAATTGACAAAAATTCTTTGGTTAAAAAAATTCTAGTTAAAATAAATTTTAACATATTTAATTTTATATTTATGTCCATATTTTAGATTTCGTATTTGTGAAAATAAGCGAAAACATATTTAAATTAAAGCTATTTTCATTTGATTTAAAGCTATTTCTATTTGATTTAATGTCGTTTCTGCTTAATTTAAATTTTTTTTTCTGTATGTAAATTGCTAAGTTTTTTTTGAGTGAAACTTTTGAATTTTACCTAATTTTTAAGGTAATTTTTTAAATTAAAAATATTTTGGAAATAATTTAAAGTTGTTATTAAAAAATTCAACTGGTTTGCGATCAACAACTTTGATTCTTATTCTTTAAAGCAAATTTACAGAAATTAAGCGATAATTTTTGTAATTTCTAATTAAAACAACAAACTTTAGTAAATTGAGGAACGTATGGCGGTAATTTTGGTGCAAATTTTCGTAGCTAAAGCCCTTTATCTTTCATCACTTCAACTCTTCTCTTTTCCTTTTCCAAAGAAAGCAATTAGTAAATAGTAGAATGCAGATTATCTGAGTGTAACATTTTCTTAAAAAAAATTTATTGATTACTTATGATTTAATAAATTCATGGAAACTTACACTAATGGAAAAAAGTCTGTGAAAATTTTTGCTAAAGTTACTAAAAATTAGTTACCCGCGGGAAAAACTGCTAAAATTAGCAGATTTTTTGCTAAATATTATAAAGAAAAAAATTGTATTATATTTGAGTTAAATTTTAGATAATTAATTTACCTTGCTAAAATCAGCAAAAAATTCTGCTGAATATTAGTAGAATAAAATGTTACAAAAAATTTAAAATTTTCAAAGTTTTTATAGGATTTTTTTTTTAATTTATTCTTCCGAAATCGTCAGTCTACTATTTTTAGTAAATATTTCTGCTAATTTTAGCAGATAAACTGTAGTAATTAAAATACTATTTTTTTGCTATTTTTTGTCTACTAATATTGCTAACTTGAGCAGGACAAATTGTTATTTTATATATTTTATAGTTTTAATTTTGCTGTTCTTACTTAGTTATATTTAAAAAAAATTCTGTTAATTTCAGCAGGCCCTTTATAATTTATTTTTAGTAGCTTTTTCTGCTGTTTTTACTTATTTATTTCTTTGAGTGTAGCTATAATATCAGTCAAAACTTTTTTTTAAATAGTTTTGCTTTAAAGTTTACAAATTTGTTTTAATTTAAATTATGATAATATTAATAAAAAAAAAAGTCTTCAAGAAACTTAAGTAAATTAACAGAAACTTTACTGTAAATTTCAGCAAATTGTTTTGTAAAAAAATTAATTTTACATAAATAAATATCCTGCTGGCTCTGTGGAATTTCTCAATTTTTATTCTCTATAACTTACTAATAAAAATTTTCATGTTTCTTTACAATAAAATAATTAATAAAAAGAATATGATATGATCTTAAATCCTACTATACTATTCACTTATAATTAGAAAATTTTAAAAATTAAAATCCAATAGTGATAAATTGTTCAAGAATCTTTAGTAAATTAACAAAAACTTTACGGTAAATTTCAGCAAATTGTTTTGTAAAATAATTTATTTTTAGTCATTTTAAATGAATATAAAAATATAAAATAAAATTCAAATAGGGATTAATTCTTTATTATACCGCGATAGAAAAAACAATTTTTGGAAAAAAATCACTGAAATTTATCAATTTATTAAACTTTCTCGCTTTTTTTTTTTTGCTCTGGAAGAAAAAGCTTTATCGATTTTCTTTCAACTAAATATTTTTAGTCATGCCGATTTAAATTTTTCTTTTATGATGAATTTAATATGTAGTTTTATATCATAACTTATATTATTGTATATTGCTTATATGCTTTATGTGGATCAACATCAAAATATATCAAATTTTATTAACTTACATTTATTTTTTATTAAATTGGATTAATTAAATATAATAAGATAAGAACAAAATTACGAAATCATCGAATCAAATTATATATTATTATATCAATTTATTTTTTATTTTATTTATATTAATCATATATTCTTATACCCTAACCGAGCACTAGCAACGAAGGCTATCGGCTCGTTGTAGTGAAAAACAGATCAAAGCCTCTGGTGGGAATTGAACCCACGACCCCCGCACTAATAAGTTAGCACGTTACCAACTTACCTACCGGGGCGCTCATATAATATCTAATTTCAAATAATTCTATTTGACTTGATCCAATTATATAAAACCAGTTTCAGTATCTAATGAAATCTGATTCAAAAAATATTTTTAAAACTCTGGATTTAACTAAATTTATGAAAATTAGTAAATTAATGAGTTTCAGTGCTTTGATTAATACAACTCAATACTATTTTGTGGTGTTTTGAAATCTCCTTGATATATTTATTAATTATTCAATATTTGATTAAACAAATTAACTTTTTTCTTGATCATTTTTAATTGATATTTAGCCAATTAGTGTTGATTTTTGTTTTCAAATCATTTAAAATTCATTTAATATTTGTTTAATTTGAAAACAAACATTACCTTTAACAAACTGCATACAAAACATATAGAAAAATCATAAAAGGGCATATATGGAAATTTGGCCAAAAGCCAAAATGTCTAGGCAATACAGGTTCTGTTATTTGCTTAAGGAGCCAGAAGACAAAAAAAAATTACACAGAAAAATCTTACATACACTCCAAACAAATTTTGAAGGGAAAAAAATCTTAACACTATAGTCTAGACATTATTACAAGATAAATATAAGAAACTAAAGAAAAATTATAGAAATTAGACAAAAAAAAATATTTACCAAAAATGATTTAATGATTTTAATCACAGATTATTACTATAAACCAAATGAAATAGTGACATCATTATTTATTTTTTTTCTGTAATTTCCAATTTTAATTAATAATTAATAATTAATCAATCACATGATGTGGGAAAAATAAACATCATTAGTATTTGAAAATAATGTATTAAAAACAATCAATTGTTGGAAAGAAAAAAAAAAAAGATAAAAATTTAGTTATTATATTATACAAATATTTGTTTTTTTTTTACTAATATTAAACTTCAAACAATCAAAGTAATTTTCAATAATTTTATTGATTAAAACAATAATATAAACATGTTAAGTTTTTTTTTTTGTTTTTTTGAAAACCAAACACGCAACTATAATTAATTGGTTTTTAGTTAAACTTATACAAACTATTTTTTTTTAATAATTTATAAAATTAGTTAAACAAAAATTTTAACAAATATTTTTTGGTTAATAAGAAAATTTGCTTTATATGAAATTTAACAAATCATAACCATCATATTAATCATATTAATCATATTAATATTTCAACATTAAGCAATATGTAGATGTTCTGGAATTTGTATCGATTTTTTTTAAATATTTCTGATTAAAAAATTAGTTGATTTTTAAATTTAAAATAAATTGTTAAAATTCCTTTTTCATTTTATTTTTTTTTTTTTATTAACAAATTTTGATTTACAGAACATGTTAGCCCATCTAATAATATTTCAAATTTGTTTATCTTTTATGTTATAAAAATTTCTGAGAATTTTTTTTTTAAATTCTTAAGAATTTTAAAAAGTTAAAAATCTATCTTTGTGCTTGTGCAAATTCAAATGTATTGATTTGCAAAGATGTAGAGTTGTGTGAATTTCATGTTATGTGTTAAAAAGATTTCGATACATTTCAAATATCTAAGTTTTTTTTTTTTGGTTAATATTAAATTTCATGCAATCATGCAAAATATATATTTTTTTTAATATGCTGCTGCAAGTGTTTGTCTATTTAAATTTTAAAAACCAGAACATTATTCAATGACTGGCTGAATGACTGACTGTTTGGCTGGCTGGCTGGCAGCCTGACTGACTGGCTGCATGATATGCAAGCATCACTGTAATTGCCGACGGCAAATTAATATTAAATGCCATATAAAAAAAAATATCCGGTTTAAAATAGTTATAGCTAAAATTTCTTAATAATTTTGCTAACACATTGAACTGAAAATTTAAAACATAAATTGCTAAAGATTTTTTTTTTAAATTTTGGAAATTTTTCTAATTAATTTCAATTAGTTTTTTTTTTTAATAATTATTTTCTATAATTTCAAAATGACACCCTTTAAGTTTTCTTTATGTGTTGATAACATCTTTTTCTTTTTGATTTTATGTTATGGCTTAATGCCTTCCGATCAGCCAATACCATTATTATCTTGTTCAAGCATTGGAACTTTTTTAGTATTTTAGTTTTAGTACCACATAATTCGTATACCACCAGCATACTCTTACTTATATGGCTTATAGCCCCTCCATATTGAACCTTTTTTTTTGCTGATTTTTTTCCACTTCTGTGATTGTATATGATTTTTATAAATTTTATACGCGAAAAAACTGCACTCTTTGAAAAAATATATATAAATAAAAACAAGTTGTTGTTTGTAAATATAAAAAAAAAACCAGGAAAAAATCTCTGTTAACTAAAAGTAGGCAGCAGCCAGCCAGCAAGACAAGGGTTGCCATTAATGAATTTTTAAATGCCATACACAATTCTTCAATTTTTATGCTTAAAAATCTTTAAAGAAATTTTTATCAAAAAATTACATTTCCTCGTTCTAAATTTTAAATATTTTTAAAATTTAGAAAAACCTTTTAATAATTTACACTTCTTAATGCGAACACCCACCTCTCATTAACGGACAATTTAAAAAATATTAAAATGCTATAATAACAGTTTAAACTAATTAATACTTATACGCTTAGCAATTCAACACATTTTTTGTGGTAATTTAGTGAAAATTGCCACAATACAATTGGCTATAACTTTTGAATTTAACCATGGACTTTTTTAAAATTATAGCCTGTTTTCATTATTGGAATATGGGCTTCACGCTTAAAATAAAAAACTATGATGTTTTTAACGATTTCTATTTTTTATTTTTATTTTAGTAAATCAAGATCAATTTTTTAGTTTATATTCGCCTATTTCTCGATTAAAAATTAATGTTTATAAAGTTTGTTTTCTACCAAAAATATCTTATAAATAGTACACCAATCATTTCCTGATTCAATATAACGATGTCAAGCCGTCCGTCTATTTATTTAAACTGGCAACTCTAAGCCTAAGTTTCATATTTGTTTTTTCCAATTTTTGTAGTATTTGTCGTTGGATTTTTATTTTTTTTGTTTTGTTTTTGCTGTATTTGTATTAATTTTATTCGCAATGAAAACATTGACTTTGCACGCTTGAAATAATGGCTTAAATAAGATTTTCCGCATGAAATTGAAATGTATGAAAAAACACTATAAATAAACACGGTTTTTAAAGGGAGCATTTAAAAATGTTTATTTTAACAAAATTTAACAGAGTTGTTAGTCAATTAACTAATTTTTTTTAAATTAAAATTTACAAAATTGTTACAAAAATTTAGTAAATAATATTTAACATAGAAAACTAATAAAATAAATAATTTAAAAAAAAACTCACAAATGTTGAAAATTTAACAAATAATTAAAACAATATCGATAGCTTAACGAATAAAGGCCCTAATTCAATTTATTATTTTTTAAGAGGCGAAGTAATAAACTTAATAAATAATAAAGATATACAATTTTCTTTAAATGTAATTTTTATTTTATTTTTGTTGTAAAAAACTTAATATCCAAAGTATTTTAGACTTAAGAGTTTTTTCCTTCACTTCTAAAGAACTAAAAAAACGAGTACAGGAATTTCTCCATCAATATATAACAAATAATTTTATTTTAATTATTTATAAATATATTCATATTTCCCCGCTTCAAATAGGTAAAAAAAGATTTAAAAAAGGAAAACAAAAATTTTCCAATAAAAAATTAAGAAATAATTAATAAAGAATTTTCTACAAACTAAAAATTATTAAAGTTGTTAATATCAGCTGTAATATTTCAAAGCTTTCAAAAAATAAGAGCTTTTATTTTTAACATATAAAAAATTAGGAAAATTATTACTTAATGTCGTTATGTTTACCAACCCTAAATAAGGAAATGAGCTTTTAGTAAAAAATTTTTTTTTTTAACAATAAAATTAGCAAATTAAATTCCTTTTTTAAAGACTTCGAAAACAATTTTATAAACACAGCTTGAAATGAGGAGCAGAGCTTTAAAGCAAATAAAAGCTTTTTTTAGATAACAATAATTAACAAATAGTTTTTAAAAAATTGCTTTTGAAAAAGAAATAAAAAACTATTTTATATGAACCCGGTGATATTTTACGGCCTACAATAAAAAAGAGCTTTTAGCAAAATTTAAAATTATTAGAAAATGATTTTTAACAAATAAAAATATTAAAAATTATTATTTTACGGCGTCATGTTAAACAGTCACAAATAAAGAAACGAACTTTTAATAAAAAAAAGCTTTTTTTTAAATAAAAAAAAAAATTAGCAAATTAAATTCCTCTTAATAATTAGAAATATATTGTATAAGCACAGCTTAAAATGGGAAGCATAGCTTTTAAGCAAACAAATAGTTTTTAAAAATTGGTTTTTGAAAAAGAAATAACTATTTTATATGAACCCTGTGATATTTTTCGGCCTACAATAAAAAAGAGCTTTTAGCAAAATTTAAAATTAATTCACCAGCCACAAATAAAAAAACGAGCTTTTACTAAAGAAAAGCTTTTTTTAATAAAAAAATTAGCAAATTAAATTCCTCTTTTTAATAATTAGAAAATATTTGTATAAAAACAGATTCAAATTTAAAGTAGAGTTTTTAAGCAAAAAAAGCTTTTATAGATAAAAAAATAAGTAAAAAATAGTAATTAAAAAAAATCAAATACAAATTATTCAAATTATTATACGAAATGCTTCCAAGCTTAATTTTTGTTTAAAATTCATTAATTAAATTTTATTTTATTTATTAAATACATAAGTAAATGCAGCAAATGGTTACTATAAAAATTTCCTTATTGTTGTAATTCTCATTAAGTTTATACATTTTTTTATGAATTTCCCTATATCCACTATTAAATACTTTCCGTTTACAAAATTGTTTGTATTTTCTTTAAAAATTAGTTTGTCATCGTAGCTCAAGTTACTTTTTAATATTTTTGTTTAATAATTTTTTGTTGTACCGTTATTAAACATTTTTTTTATGGTTTTGATATGGATATTAATATTCAAAATTATATCATTTTACCATAACAATTTAAAAGTTCTTAAGAAAATTTTTGTTAACTTGGCGTATTTAGCAATTTAGTTCCGTATTTAACAATTAAATAAACTTGACCTAAATTTTAAAATTATTGTGAATTATTTTTTTTATATTGATAAGTTGACAAAGCAAAAATTAATAAAACATTTGTTTGTGGTATAAGTTCTTAATATAAACTTGGTCTAATTACTTGACCAACTTAAAAGTAAGAAAAAAAAAAACAGTAATAATAAAAACAACAAAATTCTGTTTAATTTAAAGAATAATGTGAATGCAGAAAAAACTAAAACTAATGATAATTTGTTTTTAATTTCGCAAAATAAAAATTCTTAAGAAAATCAAAGCTTTTGTATATAATTTATTAGTATTGATCATTTTAAGTTAACCAGTCAATATTATGCATATGAATGAACATACAAACAAACAAACAATTCTACATAATACACCAGAAAACTCATTAAAGACGTCATCATCATCAGCTTTAACTTGCAAAACAAAAAATCCTCAGCTAAACATCAGCTGGCTTCAAAAACAAAAGCCTTAAAATATTTGCAACATGCACGCACTTAACATTATAAACATGGCTAAGAGAAATAATTTTTATACAACAACGAAACAACAACAACTTCTACTTGTACCCAAACTGACCAAAGGGGTGTGTACAAAATGATATTTTATTCAATATCCTACACACGCAGCAGCGATTTGTCCTTTTCACTGAATACTCAACTCAAACCATGTTAAAAAGAAATCCTCAAAATACGATTGATGAGTCTGAGAAATTGTATACATTTGTAAGCAATTCCTCTCAGGTCTTCGTCATGATTCTTCTTCTACATTTTGTTTTTGATGTATTTGCGTCTTAAATGTGAAAACCTAAAATTAAAAACTCATAAGATATCGACTGATATATTGAGCTGCCGCTTCGATGTTAATGTTAATGTATCTCATACATTAATAAAAATAATAAAAAAAAAACAACTACAAAACTAAAATATCTTTAGAGTTCTTCTTTTTTTCTTGACTCTTTTTTTTTCTAAAAGAATATCAAATAAATGATCTTCAATGATCGTCTTAAATCTTTAATGAAAGGTGTCTTTTGTTTGATGAATTTACCAAAAGCTGGCCTCACAAAAAAAAAAAAAAAAATCAAAAGGCAATTAGTTGCTTATTAAGTTGTATAAGTGTTTAAAGATCATCATATAGAAAATCTTTCAAAGTAAAATAATTTCAAAAGTATCCATAGACAATTGTTTGGTAATTTTAATTGATGTGCAATTAATACTTTGTTCTCTCTCTTTCTCTCTCTAAACTTCATATACATACATTATAAGCTATTAGTTAACTAATGTGATATTCTTTGAGATATTTAGTAAATAAATAACCAAAAATAGTCGTAAGCATCCTAAGAATTTCTTTTGTATTTGGATAAAAATTGTTTCTTACAAATTGCTGTTAATTTCCTGTTAAAATTGTTGAAAATTTAACAATTGTTGTTAACTTAAGCTTAAGGCGAAAAAAGGTCAATAACTGTTTGTTAATAGTTTTTAATAAAGAATTAATGTTAAAAACAGCAAATTTAATAACTTTATTTTGTAATAAAGCTTTAAATAAATATTATTTGAACACTTGAAAATAAGTGTTTTTGTTTTAAAAAAATATTTAATATTATCTAAATGAGAATTATTATGCATAACATTATATAAAGTATAAATTACTAGGAACATTTTAACAATATAATCAATTTTTTAAGGATTCATAATTTTAAATTAAACTCTACTACATTAAAGAAATTAATATATAATTTTTTATTTTCAAAAAGTATTAAGTAAATGAGAATTATTAGAGTTCACTGCTCGAATGTATATAACTAAATAAATTTCGACTTATTTAACCATTTAAGTTTGCTTCTACCGAATTCATTTTTCACCCAGAGTTGATAAATAATAATTTCAATTGCTTTCCAAACATTATTAAAAATTATACTTTACATTAGGCCGAGTTTTTAGGATGTAGGTTATCTTTAAACTCAGTTTATCGCAGTTTGTAACTCGAATATTGATTTTGAAATTTGTTTTAATTTATTTTATTTCAATGAAGATGAAAATTTTAGGTAACAAAATGTTGTTCCGACAAATTTATATTAATAAACATGTAAATGGCATACAAAATTCGTTTTCGGTTTAACTAAACCAAGTTTAACTCACATCCCCAAAGCTCTGCCTTAGTATCGTTAATTTTTAAGGTTCGAATTGTAGCACAAAAAGTACACACAGAAAAATAAATTGCCAACCAAATTGAAAAATGTATTTCGGTTGCGACAACCAATTAATTTGGTTAGCACAATGAAATTCAAATGTGATTGTTAAATATTTTAAGTGTTGCAACCAAAATTCAGTTGGATTAACCGAATTTCGTTGTGGATACCAATATAACGATTTCAGTTGAAGAAACCGAATTTCAGTTGAAAATTGGCCAAAATTTTTTTCTGTAAAACTCGTTTAAAACGAATTTCATAGTCCCGAAGTTTTCGAAATGCTTTTCATATAAAAAAGCATCCACAAACTTAATTTCATATTCAATTATCCATTTTTAATTCAAACTTCCTAAAATTGTGTTATTATTCCTTCACATTCTTTTTTTTCTATTTTTATAAATATTTTCTTAGAAATCGTCGCAGTTTGTTCAGAAAATCTAAAGAAAATATTACACATTTTTTTTTAATTTTTCTATTTAAAATATTAAATATTTTATTGCAACATTTTTTTTTTTTAATTGTCCCATTAGAAATTTCAATATTTTGTGAATTATAAAAGGGATTTACATAACACCGGTTTATACAAACCTCACTTATATAGATTTAGTTTGGCCGGTCCCTTGAAGTTCCTCTTAACCTGGTTTTACCGTAATACTAACTTTAACATCCCTGAAAAAGTTGCTTTTTATCAAAATAGAATTCAAAAGAAATTATATTACAAAAAAGTTGTTATAAATAAAAAAAAATTAATAAAAAAATAGGTATCAAGTACTTTTAAGGTTCTAATAGTACCACAAAAATTACTTTAGTACCATCTTTATCGTCCCTGCCAAACATTGTGGAGGTAAAAAAAAAATATTTTTGAATTGACAAAAATAATTTTGAGGTGAAAAACTTTTGCGGATGTAAAAACAAATTCTGTGGTAAAAAAATAATTTTGAGGTGAAAAAAAATTCTGTGATGAAAAAAAAATTTAAGGTGAAAAACTATTTTTGTGGTGAAAAAAATATTTTGTGTTCAAAAATAAAATTTAGAAGAAAAAAATTTTTGTATTAAGGTGAATATAAAATATTATTCTACTAAATTGCACTAATTACATTTTCACTCAACGCTGGACGGATTTTACTAATTTTCAGTAAGTACCAAACTTCTCGGAAGGGTGTGCATTAATTTTGGTAAAAGTGAGCAACCCCATGATTGATTTAAAATTGCATAAAAATCAAGAATATATATCGAAAGACCCTGATTTTTAATTTTTCTAGAGGTGAGGAAAAACCTCAACATAATGTGAAAAACTTTAAATATAAAATTTTTTTAAATGCAATTTTTAATAAATTAATAAAATTAAAAAAAATAAATTTTTATTAAAGTTTTCCTTAATTAAATTTATTCCTTTTTGAAAAAATAGTTATGTCAAAAAAAATTAGCTCACCGTATTATGACTCCTAAGGGTTGAGAGGGACCCGATAGAGCCTTACTGCCAACACTCTTCTACATACATTTATTCCACACTTTTTTGGTCTATTAAAAAATTGTTACATAAAATTCAATTAATGTTTCAATTGATTTGATAAATTTTTGGAATTAAACGTATACTATTATATGCATTATAGGTGCAAAATCAATTAAAAAAGTAATTGATAAAATCAATTTCATAATTAACTAAAATCAATTTCGTAATTCTCTTAAATTTCTCCAATTAATATATATGTTAAATAACAAAGTCATATTTAATTAATTTTTTAGTTGACTCAATTAAAAAATTATGAATATTGATTATTGTAAAAGTTTTAATATTAATAATTTTTTTAATTGAAACAATTACAAAATTAATTAATTATGGCCAATATTTTTAATTAAAGGAATTTAAGAGATATTTTTTTGTGTGGACCGATTAGAATGATATTCGGATATAAATAAATAATAAAGTGGAAAACATAGTAATTCTCATTAAGTTTAAAAATTTGCTAAAGCAATAATTTAGTTTTTTTTCAATATTTCTTTAATATTTTTTCTGTGCATTTTTATTTTATTTTATTTTGTCATTTGTTATTGTTAAATATTTATTTATTAATTAATTTTCTGTATTATTATTTTTTTAATTTTCTTTATAATTTTGCTCCATTTAATGATGATTCACTTTATAATTTTACGTTTTGTTTTGTATTTGTTTTGGTTTTTTCTGATTTTTAAATATTTTTTTTATTAACAGTTTTCTTGTTAACATGCCAAAAACATTTCGAACGCAATTAATATTCCAAAGCAGTGTAAAAAAAATACCATATAAATAAAATATAAAAATTAAATATATAGTCAGTTAAAAAAAAAAATAAACAGAATCAATAAACTTTTAACAAACTAATAAAAATAAAATAACATATAATGAGAACTTAATAAAAAAAAAACTACATGATCGTTACAAATTACTACAGTATAATTTATGGAAATTTTAAGCAACAAAGTTTATATTTAAACAAATATTAAAATATAAAGTCTAGACTAGAATTTTAAAGGTTTTTTTTATATGATTAGGAAAAGAATTATTTAACTATAAAATATAAACAAATAAACTAATCAAACGCCCTCATAATATCTATCTTACTATTAAAAGCTTTAATTTGAAACTCAAGCTACTGTTATGTTTTGTTAATTATATTAAATTAATTTGTCAGCACGGAAATTAAAAACCACACATCTATAAATTTATAAAAATTGAATATATTTTCGATACATATGCAATAATAATTTTAATCTAATGAAACCAAATTTATTATATACCCAAGACTTGTGGGGGAGTCTTGAAAATCAACAAATTTTTCATTATTATTTGTTTTCAGTAAATGATGATGATTTTTTTTTTTTCTTTCTTTTTGTAGTCTTAATAAAAGTTCATGATCTTTTCATGATCAATTTTAAATGGGTTTTTTATTTCTCATCGAGACTTCTGTAAAAAAAAAAAACAAAAAATTGGGACAATTTTTAAAGAAGATTTTTTTTAGTATTTTTCTACAAAAAAAATATATAAATTTTTTATGGTTATATTTTTTTATGGATATTTCTTTGCTATTGAAGATGTTTTGGGGTGTGAAAAATTTCATCAATAAATTTTTATGTTTATTGATCATATTAAAATGATATTTTTGTATATTTTTATGATGTTTTTTTTCATGTTCTTGATGTCTTGGTGTCTACTGCTGCTGTCTTTGAGGGGGAGCAATATAGAACAACAAAAAAAAAATTTAAATATAAAAAAAATATATTAAACTTAATGTTTGTTAAATGTGTTTAAATGATTAAGCTTTGACATGTTATTTTTAATTTTTAATATAGAACAATGACTAACCAACCAATATAAAAATATGATATACAAATGATAGAAGTAATAATAAAAAAAAAATCAGGGAATCAAGGCAAAATATTTAAAAAAGATTTGAGAGAAATTATGAATTTGGTAAGAACACAATTCATAATGTTAAATAAGTTAATTCAAAATTCCAAAGCTTTTGAGCTTTTCTTAAAAGCTTGGTCTTAAATTTTGTTTATTAAATTATTTTAACTCAATGAGAATTATAAATACTTTGATAATCCAACTATTTATATATGAACAAGTGTTCATAAGTCGTCCCAAAAATATTTTGAATAAAAAAATTTTGTTTTATCTATGATTTTATTAAGCTTTACCTAATATATATATTAAACGGCGGGTATTCGCTCTTTTGGTTTAAAAATCGTTCTGACGATTCATGACAGTTTAATAATAAAAAGAAACTGACAGTGAAATGCAATTCGTTAATGACTAAAACAATCTCTCAATTTAATTTTTGGAAAGATCTCTTATTATGAAAGCAAAAAAGGGCAAAAATACTAGACTTATATTAATTGATTGAAAGCTTACACTATTTAGAGGCAATGCAAAACTACCGGACTACACTCAAAACTACACTTAGCGAAAAAAATTTCATCATATTGATGAAATTGTTTAATAAATCGCATTTATGAAGTGTTTATAAATATGATGAAGTATTTCATAAATTTATGATAAATGTTTCTTAAAACTTTTTATCATAAAAAATATAAAAAACTCTTTCAAATTATTTATTTCGGTTGCAAAATACTGCAACATGATACTGCAACTGATACTGCATTCTGATCAAATATATCGTTTAATTTCAGTAGAAGCAACCTAATTTTGGATTGTATTGATAATAGACGTCTTTAATGATTGGTATTGATAAACAAATTTTATACTAATATTTTTTTTTAACAAATTGTTTAAATTCAAAATTAGCCATGAAAATTCATATGTTTGTGGTGTGGTGGGTAGAGAGGTAGCTGAGTACTCAGAATTTCCGAGTTCAAATGCCGGAAAAGGCAAACATTTAAAAAATATTTTTTTTAATTTAAATAAAATATTAAAATGTTTAAATGGCAAATATATTAAAGAAAATTTAAATTAGTTGTGGTGCAGTAAGCAAGAGTGTAAACTATGAATTTTATTGCCCAGGTTCGATACCGGAAAAATAGTTTTTTTTTTAAATAAAATTTTGTGGAACGTAAGAATATTTCTGTTGAATATAAATATTAAATTGTACAACTTAATTTTGGCTTTTACAACTAAAAATATAATTTAATATGAAGGCAGTTGTCGTAACCGCCAGAATTCGATTGGCAACAAATTCGGTGGACAGAACTGATACTGTTTTATGGGTGTATTTAGGAAACTTTTTCTTAAATAAATAAATATATTTTTCAATTCTTTTTACATTTATTTAATGAATAAATTACATATAAATAAAAAATTTTCTGTTGCAGTCAATATTTCCATTTAAAATAATTTGTTAAAAAAAATGATTTTTATTTTGTTTATAGTTAATTGTCTGATTGTTAAAATTAATAAAAAGTCGTTTACTTTTACAGACTTTGTAGTTTATATTAATGATATTTAATAAACGAAACATCATTTGAAGTAAATTTGTTAAAAAATCGAAAAAGGAAAAAATCATTACTTTTTACGGATTTTATATTTAATTAGTTGATAGTTAAAAAAAAACAAAGAAAATATCAATAGTTTTTACGGATTTGTGGAAAAATCATTTGTTTTTACTAATTTGTGTTTAGTTTTTTAACAGTTATAATAAATTAATTTTTTTTTTTGTTGTTTCCGGATATTGTTCACAGAAAAAACAGATTCATCGAGACAACAGAATTTTGTGCCAACTTAATATTTTGGTTGCAGCAACCGAATGGGTTTCCTAATACAATTGAAATATTTGGTTCCAACCAAAATTCTGTTGTATCAACTGACAAACAAATATATCGGTGGCTACAACCAAAGCATTCGGTTTTTTATGAGAACAAATTCATCATATTTATGATGTGTAACATTGGACGAATATATCTATGAAGCTTTTCATTATATTTATGATGTCTTTTTTATAAATATGAAGCCTTTTTTCCGAGGTTAGGATCTGTAAAAAAAAACAATCATGATATTTTTTTTATCTGATATTTTAATTTTAAAAATTTTACAAAAATTCGTTCTCTCTGATAAGATCACACAGACAGCTGTCGCATATTTATTAGTTTTTTTAGATTTTTTTACTGTTATGATATTCTTTACACTTACAATATTATTTCGTTAAAAATAATCGAAAAAAATAATCAAGAAGAGGACTACTAATTATTCATTATAGTCAGCCCATTTTGATGTTTATTTTCAATCATTGTTTATTAATTGACAAAAGTAGTAAAAGCAATCGAAAGTCGTTTAAAATAACCATCAATTTTTAACTGACAAAACGTAGAAAAAACGATTTTTGTGGTTTGTTTTTTAAATTGATTTTTTTTTGTAATTTTTATTGAAATAATTTTTGTACATGAACAAACTATTTTGGTAAAAAAAAAGCAAAAAGGAATTATATGAATTTCTATTTTTAGAAACAGAAAACTAAAAATTTCACAGTTAACAAAAAACATCAACCCCTACTGAATGACTGTAAATTTTTATAGTTTGTTTTTTGAATGACTGATTCAAATAGTTAAAAAATATATTTCTATAAATTTCAATTGATTTTTCATTTAAAAACAAACTCTATGTATTACTTTTTAAATAAACTACAGTTGGTAACGGAAAATATATTGTATCAATCTTCTTTAGTAGTTATTAAGCTTTCCTAATTAAAAAGCTTTTTTTTTTTTTGTTAAACATAATAAGCAGTTTTATTATTTTTTATAATTCTCATTGAGTTAACATAAATAATTAAAAAAAAAATCTTTTATATAAGGGAAATTATTTTTAATTTCTTTACTTATATTTTCAATTTCACATTTTTTTTAATTTATCTCAACCAACATATGTTATTTTATCTTTAATATTTTATTTAAATAAACCCTTATTTTGTTGCATTGACATCCTTGACCGATTGTTATTGAAAAACTTATCACTATAAACGCCTTTGACACTGAAGGAAAAAAAAACAACTCGCTTAAAATATATTCAATTCTTTGATTTTTTTTATAACACTAAAATTCTAGAGATTAGTTTTCAGTTTGCTATCATTTTTTTTTTTTTTTGTTAATGCTATACAAAAAAATTAACCCCTATCTTATGCTCTTTTAACAGTCCTGCTTAAGCATACAGTTTTTATCTATATTTAAGATTTGGCACATATGTATAAATGTTATATTTATGTACAACAAAAAAAAAAGCAGCCATATTTGTTACTGATTTTTTTTTTTATATAATAAAATTAAAATCCATTTAAAACCGGTTTGAGCGAATTAAAAAAAAATACATTTGATTAACACCGTGATTCACTAAAAAACCAACCAAAAGGGTATTGAACAAATTTTATTTTATATATCTCATTCACATCATTTATTTACCTATAAAAAAAAATACACTGCAATGATTTTGAAACCTTTTGAAAGAAGCACATCATTTTTTTGTTGAATATAATTTTTCATTGAGCTGCAAGGTTTTGAGTTTTAAATCAATATTTCATTGAAATTAAATCCTGTTTAAAAAAAATATATATATAGTTTCCGGTTTTAAGAATATTGTGTTATTTTATAATTTATATTCAAACTTTTGACCATAACTAATATCTTTTGATGTATTTTTATTTTTGATTTTTTTTTTTTTGAGAAAAATTTATCAATTGATTATGAAAAAGGGGTGGATTTTGGTTATTCACAATTGTCATTTGTATTTTATATCCTTTAATTTCAATTCAAATAAATTATCTGTATGCATATGCAAATGAGTTCTTTACTTTATAGATTTTTTTTTTTACAGTTTGATCAATGTGATTTTTTTTAATTAAATTTTTTGTTGTTTTATTTGATTTAACAATTTTTTGTGTGGATCTTTTTTTTCTACAAATTAAATGACATCTGCTGTAATATAATTTCATTTATGGGTATTAAATTTTTAAAAAAATTTATATTTAGACTAGACATGCACAAATTTTTTTATAATTTTTTTTCTGATATTTTTTTAAAAATCTAGACATCTTCTATTTGGTTTTCTTTTTTTTTTTTAAAGGGGGAAAATTGTCATTATATTATTGAAACTCGTCATGATTACTTTTGAATGCTTTAAACTAAAGATCATTTTCCTGTGTGCATTTAATCAAATATACATTTTAGCAATATGTACATAAGATGCATGAAAATCATATTATTATATGCGGCTCATTGCAAAGCACTAGACGTAAAACTTAAATTATGATCGTTAAATGTAAAAGCCATAAATAAAAACGATTGAATATATGTATTTATTTTAGTCATACAATTTTATGAAAAACAACATTTTTGTACAATTTACTACAAAAAAAAGCTTCATATGATGTCTGCTGTTTATCTTTGAAAAAAAAAAAATAACTTTGACAAGATCATTTGTTTAAAATTTTTCGTTAAGATCTTTAAAACTCATCAATAATTTTTTGTTTTTTTTTTTTAATATTTTTAGATTTGCTTTATACATTGTGAGTGCTAAAGACTTTTTAAATAGCTAATCATGTCTTGTTTTTTAGCTACTTTAACAACCACTTGATCATTATTTAACAAAGATCCAAAAAAAAATCACAAAAAAAATTTCAAGTAGTTTTTGTTAAGCAATTGATCACTACTACTCATGATCTTTAAAAAAAAATGTTCAATGACAAGATCTTTATAGAAATTCAAGTGGTTTTTGTTCTTAAAAAAAAACGCACAAAAAATGTATTGATCTTTTTTAACAAAAACACAATCATAAAAAATCTTAACAAAATTCTAGTAGGCGTTATTGTTGTTTTTTTTTTCAAAATCGAAAATATTTCAATATATTGTTGTTTAATTTTAAAAAATATAACAACCTTATTAAAAAAAATACCAACATATTAAATCTTAATAAAAAAATTATGACAAAAATAAGATTATATTCGCACGCGTATTGAAAAATTTTAAATAAAAATTAAACAAAAAAAATTTAACCTATAAATAAAAAATAAACAAAATTCAAAATATAATAAATAAAATCATATAATCAAATATTTAAAACAACAATAAAATATATATAATTTTTTTTATTTTAAATTATAAATTTAACGATCTGTCATTTCGATACCTACCATTCACCCAAGACAAATAAAAAATAAAAAAAGATCAGACACCAATAGATAAATTTTTTGAAATTAAATGTATAAGAAATAAAAAGGCTTGTTGGTTTAAAATAATTTATATAAAATATGTAGAGTACTTTAACTTGGATGATGGCACATCAGCTGCATATTAATGTAGCTACACAAAAATTTAATTTATAAAAAAAAAAATAATTTAAATGATTTTCTATATTTCTTTTTGTTTCACAAGACTATTAAAATTTTTTTTTGAAAACACACAAAAATTACAATACAAATCAATCGTATTTTGTTAATAAATAAATTTAAAATTTTTAAAAAGCTAAGGTAGTGTGGGGGAATTTAGTGAAGGGGGAGGTTGACTTTTTGTTTTTTTTTTTTTTTTTGTTTGCCTCAATAAACAATGCAGTTGTTTTGAGGTGTATTGTCATATTGATGTTAATGTCATGCCATGTGAACTAGTACACAACAAAACATGTAAGAATAGTTTATGAGGGTATTGTTTTAAAATATATATATAAATATATATAAAAAAAAAAACAGAAAAAATTTTTAATTTGTTGTAAAGAACAAAAAAAAATAATATAGAATTTTAGTAAAGATATAAATAATAATAATTTCGTAATATAAAATGTTAGGATTAAAGTACGATCAATGTCTGTGATTTTTCGTACTTCCCTCGTAGTTATATGAAATGCAACACTTCTCCCATCAAGTACCACCTGTTAGTAGACTATTGTCAAATTTTGAGCAAGTTCCGTCATTTACTTTGCGTTTAACAGCTGTTCAAAACATACAACCTCGTGGATTTTTTTTAAATGGGAAAAAAGTGAATTTCGACAGCTCATTTCACCTTATTTTTTGCGAAAAAAAACCGTCAATCAAACCAAGGAAAAGCTTGAAAAATACTATCGGAACTCTGCACCATCGATTTAAATGGTAAAAAAGTGGCTTACTGACTTTCGTTATGGTCGCACAAATGACGCTGAACGTTCTGGACGACTAATTGAGGTCAATACACCCGAAAATGTCAAAAAAAATCCATGATGTGGTGTTGGCCGATCGAAGAGTAAAAGTGCGTGAGATTGTTGATGCCATAGGCATTTCATATGGCAGTGTGGTTTCGATTTTAAATGATCATTGGATTTAATTAAGCTGTCTGCAAGATGAGTGCCGCGTTTGCTCTCAATTGACGTGTGTAGTCTCAATGGCAAAATTCCGCCATATTCTCCGGATTTAGTCCCCAATGACCATTTCCTATTTTCAAACCTAAAGAAATGGCTCGGTGAAAAGATATTTAGCTCCAACGATGAAATTATTGATCAAACAAATGCCTATTTAATGGACCTCGAAAAATCCTTTTTTTTTTGGAAGGGATACACAAACTGGAGAAACGTTGGACTAAGTGTATTAAGCTAAAAGGAGATTATGTTAAAAAATAATTTTTTTTTAAGTCACGGACTTATTGATCCGCCCTCGTACATTTTTATAAAAATCCTAATTCATGTTTATTAATAAAGATTAACTCAAAAATTGTAGTAAAAAAATTTTTTTTTTGATGATCGTGAATAGATCAACAATAAAGTTCACTATGAAACCACACACAAGGTACAGTCCAAAATCGTTTAATATGTTCTAAACATAACAATCTAGATTACCAACAAAAGTCAAAAACAAATATCATAATAAGAGTGATTTTAGAAATGTTTTGACATATTCCCCACGAGTCCCTACAGGCTCTTAGCAATTCATTTAAATACTGTTAAGCAATCTCCCTATAACTCTGGCAGAGATATTAAGATGTTGAATTGCTTTCAAATTTTCTGCGAAATATTTTTTTATATTTTGGATTTTTATTGAAACAACTTTTATTTTTTTTTTTCAATTTAATTGCTACACCGAAAAAACTAAAATCAAATTTTAATCCATTTAAAATTTAAGTGCATTTGTACCAATTAAGAACATTGTTATATCAAACTTTTTTGGAAAAATTTAATTAAAATTAAAGCTTTTAATCATATAAAGTAAAATTTCCTCCTACTTATTAATGTGTTGCGATTAGGACGTTGCGATATGTATCAAGGACAGAACTTTTTCGTATTTAAATTAATGTGTCAGCATTTTAGACACTGTTTTGGCATTTTGAAAATAAGTAGAAACATATTTAAATTAAAAGAAAATAAAATCTCTTCCAATGCTTCGTTTTTGGTACACTCAAAATTGCTTGTAGTTTAAATTAACTGAAAATGTAATTTGAAATAAATGAAAAAACACTTAAAAACCGTTCTTATAACTTTTTCTTTTAATTCAAAGGAACATTTCATTTATTTTTAATTGTTAATAAATTAACTTACAATATCTGTAAATAATAAATGATATTTCAGTTATTTTAACTGTTAACAAACTAACCACAAATCCGTCAAAACAAATGATATTTTCGTTATATCTTTTTTTAACTGTCAACTAATTAACTACAAAATCCGTAAAAAGTAATGACCTTTCCTTTATTCCGTTTTTAACTGCATAGAGAAACTAGATTCGTGCCAACAACCGAATTTGTAGCCAATCGAATGGTTCGAATTTTTCGGTTGTGACAACACCACCAACTAAGACATGAGCATTTTGACTGTGATAACAGTATTTCGGTTACCTCAATAACAATTCGGTAGTCACAACCGAAAAATTCGTATGCTACAACTGAATCATTCGATTGACAATAAATTCGGTTCTCAACACGAATCTGTTCCCTGGGTGTGTCAACAAATTAACTACAAAATCCGTAAAACAAAATGATATTTCGGTTTTTTAAATGTCATAAAAATTAACAACATAGCCTGAAAAAATAAACGACTTTTCATTTTTTTTTTTTATTTTAAAAAATTATTTGTTTAACAAGTCATTTAAAATGATAATATTAACTGTAATAGAAAATCCGTATTTATATATAATTTATTTTTTAAATTAATGAAAAAAAGGATTGAAAAATAGATTTCTTTGTATTTTAACTATTTAATTATTTAAAAATAAATGTTCAGATAACATTTTAAATAAACAACGTATAGTCACAAATCAAAAAAATTTTTTGAGTGTAAACAATCGCTTGGCCAGTGCTTTGTTTTTTCTACTATCGCCTATTTCGGCCTGGGTATTTTTAATCTGTATTACGGTTTTTTGATCATGTATATTTTTTCTCATTCCCTGAATTTAAATTTTTTTTAAGTTTCTAAATTAATTAATTCAATTTTCAGTGCAAAGTCTTGTTAATTTTTCCGTTGCCTGAATTTCTTTATTGTTTATAATTTTTTATTCTTTCCGATAAATTTATATATTTTGATTTTTTTTACAATTTTTAATAAAACTTATTAAGGTCTTAAAATCTTGTTAAATAAAATTTGTTTGTTTAATAAAAAAAACATTGTTAAAAAATTACAAAAATATTAAAATAACTTCCAACCCTGCAATGTTTTTTTTTATTTTATGGAAATATATACGTTTGTTTTAATAACTTTTTTATTGTAGTTTGGGTTTTATAAATTTTTTCTAAATGTTTGACATTTAAATTTTTTTTTTTTGTACATTTTTGTGGCCTGTTAAATTTTAAATAGTGGTTCATCTCAAATGCTGCACAGTGTATGTAAAATCCTTTTGCAACAGCAGGAATAAAATTTCACCTAAATACCGCCTGTTGTGTGGTATAAGTCGAATATACCCCAAAAACGTTTTAAAAAATTTTAAAGCACGTGCGAGAAGCAAAAAAAAAAATATATATTAAAAAATATTTTTCGAATTATTATCACACTTAGAAGTAATTAAAGTCAAAAGGATTGTTTTTAAAGTGAACAAAATATAGCAAAATATTTTTAATTGAAATAAAAAATAGAAAAAGACAAAATTTAAAAATCAAAATTATTTACAACTCTTACAAAGAGCTTAAAAATATAGAAAAAAATCATTACTTTTACACTTGCGGTAAGCCAGAAAGTTATAACATATTTTGTGGCTTTATGTAAGCGAGACTGGAAGTCGTAATATGCATCGTATGAATTACAAGACAAGTTATTTTAGGTAAAATCTAATTTATTTCCATCAAGCAATTCTCATTCAAAGAAACTTCTACCACTATAGCTTACAAGTTGCTACTTTTTCATCACTTTACTATGATTAATGACTTATATTCTCGATTCTGGTAAGCGAAAAGAGAAATACTGTCCTATGTTTTTACGAAAGCCATCGAAAAATCCTTGTTTTATATTAACAATAACTCCTTAAACATTTTCGCTATTGCAGTAATTAAGTTTCTATTTATAACTCTTGTACTTTTAACTAAAATTTTGGTAACATGTTATCAAACCCACACATTGTCATAAAATAAACTATTAACAAACTATCGGAAAATAACTAAACCTCCACATATAAAAAGTCATAACCTTAAAACATTTCAGTAATAATTTACCTCACTCCATACCCAACTATTGTAATTATTACTTTATTAAGTATATTAAATAAGATGAAATGGAATGCTTAGCAACCCTGGCAACCCTTAAATATTTTATTAATAATTGCCAAACTACTGGTTTTTATCTAAACATTCTCACTCGTTTATAGATTGAAATAAAGAAATTATTATTACCCCCAACAAAACTACACTTCAACACACTTTGAGACCTATTTTGAGAGGAAAAAAGGTTTAAGGATAATTGCTTAATGTTGTTTTTGGGGGAATTTTTATGCTAAATCATTGATCAATATTTAGAGATAACAAGTCTAAAACATGTTATGTTACATTTCAAGTGTTTTTTTTTTTTATTAATAATAACAATGATTTACTATAATTTTGTAATATTTTTCTTTTTTTGTGTAATTTAAGAAGATTTTATTGATGAAATTTAATTTTTTTCTATGTATTTCTAAAATTTTGTATAATTTTCTTATATTTTTGAAGATTTTAATCTGAAAATTGAAGTTATTTCGAAAACCAATAAAGAAATACGGTTATTGCTTTTCCCTTGGGCGCCAAATAAAGAGGTCATAAAGTATCAAGAAAAATTACGTTGGGCGCAGCAAAAATGTCCAGTAGAAAATTTTTAAAAATTATAAAGTTAATAATTATAAAGATAAACATCACATCCCATGTGAAAATCGAAATATAAATGGTCATATATAATCGTACATGGGCTTGTATATGATCATACGTTCATGTATGGTTCAATATATGTATGACTATACATGATGTCATATATGACCATATATCTTCAGACAAACATAGTCACATACGTCCATGTATTGTTCAATATATATCCATACATGATTTCATATATGACCATATATCTTTGGATCCGAAATTTCAGGGTATATGGCCGTATATAGTCATATATGATCGTATATAAGTATACATGAATAATATATGAGCATTTATGATCATATATAAATATTTGCAGCAATTTACCCTTAAATTTCGGATCCAAAGATATATGGTCATATATGAAATCATGTATGGATATATATTGAACAATACATGGACGTATGTGACCATGTTTGCCCATGTATGATCATATACAAGCCCATATGTGATCATGTATGTTCATATATATTTCGATTTGTACATGGGTTGTGAAAATTTAAAATATATGTAAACATACATGGGCTTACATTGTCATATACTTCCATGCATATTTCAATATATGACCACGCATCACCTAATATATGACCATATATCTTTGGATCCGAAATTTGGGGGTATATGATTTATATGTATATGCATACCCTCAAATTTCGGATCTGAAGATATATGGTCATATATGAAATCATGTTTGGTCATATATTAAATCTTTCATGTGCGTATATGAACATGTATAATCGTATACAAGCCCATGTATGATCATGTATGTTCATATACATATATTTCGATTTTTACATGATACGATTTTCACATGAAATGTTAAAATTCTAATTTTCTAATCTCCAATGTTGGGCGCCAAAATCTCATTATAAATAAAATTGGCAATATTGTTAAATATCTTTATTTTTGCTTAAATTTTATTATTATTTTATATTTTTATTCAAATTTGTTAAACATAACAAAGTCATTAACCTGTTTTAATTCCTGCTATTTGTATGAATCTATAAAATATATATATGTAGTATATAAACAAACATGTCAAGTTCAAAGACTTTTTTTTTGTTGAAAAATATATAAAAAAAACACTATTAAAAATACTTAAACAAAAATACAAAGAAAATCAACAGCATTTTGCAAAAAAAAAAAACAAAAAAAATATATAGCAACCCTAAATGTCTAACATACAATACCAGCAGCAAAAACAGCAACTAAACAACAACAACAACAAAAAGCCACATTTAAAATGTGTGTGATTTTTTTTCGTATTTGTATCTCTTAGATATGAATTTCTAAGCAAAAGTGCGTGCAGTTATGTATATAATCTTTACATGTATACAAATATAACTAACTTAAAACACATACACATATACCGACAAACATTTTACACATTTATATGTTTAAATGTATGTACAACTAAAAACTATGCCAAAAACTTTCAAGGACACTTTGCGTTTTAAATACTTAAACTTTTACATACAAAATTTTAACTTATATACTTAAAACATACAAAAAACAAAAAAATAACATATGTTTAACTACATACAAATTTAATATATGATTATATACTATATAAAACTTTAAAATATTATATACTAATTTAAAATGTTGTATATATAAAATATATGTTTGAATATATGTAGTATATATGTATGTTGATAGTTTAAAGTGCAACATATGCCTTTTACAGCCTTTAAAATAAACTTTAAATGTTGATTGTCTACACCTACATAATAATAACAGACACATATGTAGAATTATATATATATATATATATATGTATACACTCATTTATTAAACATTTGTTTATATATATGCTACACTTTCTACTATATATACATGCCTAAAAGTATACTATGTTTTTTTTCTGCCAGTTTATAGTTTATGTATGTTTATGTGTATGAAATGTAAAATGTTTGTTATTGTATTGTATGTATGAGGCAAATATTTTTGCCGCAAAATAAAAACAAAAACAATAGCAAAAACAATAACAACAACTTTGTATATGTGTTTGTATATATATGTACATGTGCTACATTAACTGAATTTTGAAAACGTGTGCGTAATTAAAAGCTTTATGTTAAATTTTCTAGCAAAAAAATCATAGTCATAGTTTATTACAACTAACCACCTTTTAAAATACGAGCAGAAAATCGCAGTTGAGGAAAACTACAAAATTATTTTAATTTAACACCAAAATGTATGCTTTAGAATTTTGGTTAACCATGTGAAAATCGAAATGTTTGGGCGGTTATACATGGTCATATACTTCCATGCATAATCCGATATATGGTCAAACATGACCATATATTTTAGTATCCGAAATTTGGAGGTATATGGCTGTCTATCACATACTCTCTTGAACGATTAATATATTATCATACATGATTATATAAGGCCACATACCCTGAAATTTCTAAACCGAAGACATATGGTTATATATTGCATAATATTTGGTCATATTATGAGCTATGTATGGACTCATATGTGACCCTGTATGATCATGTATGTTCATATATATTTCAATTTTCACATGAGTAGTGCTTCCACAAAAAAATTAAACCAAATATTAGTTCATCGTATAAGGAGTATTTTTTTAGTACATATTTGTATTATTTAAGGTACTTCTATTATATTAGAATTATTGCCTACTTTTTGGGCGTTTAATTTCATTTTGTAGAATAATGAATTTTATTTAATAATGAATTGTAATTACTATGAATAATTTTAATCTTTATTAAAATCTATACAATAAACCTTCTTAAAGGATTTTAAGATATCTTTTAGTTTTTTGCCTAGTTTAAGACTATTATCCACCTATTTGTCTTGGTTTTTTATAAAAACTGCTATAATTTACAAATTCTTTTAATTTTTTATAATAAAGCTCATATTTAGGGTTTTTAAGAGTTCAAAATTTATTGCTTACTTTAAGGCGTTTTAACAATTTAGGGAATTTTGCTTTTAATCTTAGATATCATTTAATTGAAATTAATTTGTTTCTACACAGAAAAAACACATTCGTGCTTACAACCAATAGAATTTAATTGTCTCAACAGAATATCGGTTGCCTTAATAACAATTCGGTAGTAGCAACAAAAAAATTCGGTTACTGCAACTGAACCCTTCGACTGGTTACAAATTCAGTTGTCAGCACTAATCTGGTTTTTGGGTGTATTAATTATTCAAATTGATTAAAGTATTTAAGTTTTATTAAACTTGGTGCAAAATTTTGTTCGAATACTTTCAAAAGGGTCCAAGCTAAAGCGTTTTAAAATTTTGGGTTGTATGGTAGGTGCCACACCCCTTGGTCCTATTGCTGATAGTGAGTTGTAAATTTTTTCTATTAAAAATTAATCCTAAAACTGGAAAACTAATTATAATATTATTGTTGCCTGCTTTTGGGGTTTTGTAAGAAAAAGTTGATTCCAAGACGGCTTTTGGGCCTTTAAATATCGCTTTAAACAAATAATTTTAAATAAATGTAGAAATATTCATAAAATTAAGTCGACTTTTAGGTGGTTGTAAATGTTCAAACTATGTTGCCTACTTTTAGGCGCATACACAAAATAATTATTTTAGAAAAACTTCTCTTAAATAAAAAAAATTTTAAAATATATCAAATCTGTTGCGTAAAGGAAAAACTGCTTAAGTCTGATTTTGTCCTTTTGCAGGAGAGCACTTTCCAAGTTTAAACCTAATTTTTAAAAATTAATGGTGATTCTAGTATAAGTGAAAGTCATCCATCGAATCATTGCTAATTCAGGAATAAATTATTCTACATTCCAATTAAGAAATTATTTAATTTAAGGAGCTAAAGTCAAAAAACTTAAGCACTTTTTCCTTTTCACCATAGAAATTTAGATTTATAAATTTCCTTGAAATCACCTTGTATTTATATATTTCCATTAAATATAGCATATTTTAAGGAGTTTTCTACAAAAAAAAAATACTCTAAAACTAATGCTGATTTTGGAAAGCTGTTATAAATTCTAAAAACTTTGTTTATATATCAATATAAAAAAATTTGTCAAAATTTCTTAAAAAAAATTGCGAAAAAGAAAATAGTAGTCTACTTTTAGGAGTTTATAAAAATAATGAAATAAAGTCTAATTTCTAGCTTGAAAATGTAGGCCAGACAAATTGTGTATAAAAAATATATTATAGTTAAGAAACTAAATCCACTTTAAGGTTTGCAAAATACCGCCAACTTTAAGGGGTTTATAAGCTAATTCCCAAAACTATGAAAATTTTTGTAAAGTTTTAAATTTAATAAGTCTTTAAAATTCAATTAGTCTTTTTAAAGCACCAAAAACAGTTTTAAAGATTTTCTTGAATTTCTTATTGTTGCTTTATTTCATTCCATTTCGCCTGACAAAAGTGTTTAAATCCTTAATTTCTAGCCTAAATGTATGTTAAAGTTTGTTGACTTCTTGTCTAGATATTTACTTTAAGATTTTTCTATTTTTTTGTTTTTAATATTTTTACAGTACTCCTTTAAGAAAATCTTAACCTTCCTCAACAACAAATATTACCTACAATAAACTCATTTTACCATCTAACCCTGCTCTTGTCTTCAACCATATAGTTTCTTCTATACATAAAAAACTTCCTGTGTTTTCTAAATTCTAAAAATGTTCTTGTTTCAAATTTTTGTTTCTTACACCAAAAAAATAAAATAAAAAAAAAATTACTTAAATAAAACAAAATTAAGCTTTTCTAACACCTCTCCTCCAGCTTGCTATATTCGTCTCGAAAATTTTCTAAAAAACAAGGGGTTGTGTAATATAATTTTTGCCATGTTGCAAATTAAAGTAGAGGCAACTTTATGTTAAAAAAATATACTGTATATAACTAAGGTATTCCACATTATTGTACACTATACAATTGTATACAACTAGACTAACATTTATTCATTCATTAAAGTACATCATCATGGTTTAAGCAACAACATGGTAGTGTTTTAGTGTTGTATAGTGGGTTCGGTACGTTCTTTTTTGTGTATACAAAAAAAAAAGGGGAAAAATATTTTTGCTTTCTTTAGACTCTTAACAGACAGACAGACATCATCATCAACAGACAAAAAATTATATATAAATATATATAAGTTAAAACAACAAAAACAACAACATCGGCATTACCAGCAACAAGAACATGAGTATTATGAATACATAGACTTAAAGTAGCTTTACGTCTTGGACGTTTGTGTTTTTTTTTATTTTCAATCTGAATTATAAAAAAATATATAGTACAGTATGAGGTTTTTGTGTTTTATGCTGTTGTTTTTAACATGAGGCGCTTACTTTAATTTCACTTTTTTCCCATTTTTACTAAAGTGTTTGTCTGTTTTTCAGCTTAATATATATTTATATATATATATATATATATACAAATATATATGTAAAGTATGGTTTAACTCGTTTAATAACCTTAGCATACAATACAGAATTTGTTGTTGTTTGTAGTTGTAGTAGTAGTAGTTAGACAAAACCATGATGTCCTTGAGCTTAAATATCATCATAACAAAAAAAAAAAACTAAGCAAAATATTAAAGAAATATTTAAAAACAAACATTTGTTGAGGACGACACTAACACTAAGAATGTTTAAATAGCTTTAAAGAAATTAATTAAATTAGAAATTTAAATTTGTTTGTGCCTAAAAGTAGCCTTTAATTTGAGAATTCTATGTCAGCCTTAAAGTAGTCAATATTTTGTGAATTTTATATTAAAGACAATTTTTTTAGGTATCTTCAAGAAAAATATTATTTAAAAAATAATTGAACCTAAAAGTAGGCAACATTTTTTTAAGATTTTATATAAAATATCATTTTCTTTTGATTTTGTTATTAAGTTTAGGAAACGATTTAACAAATTATAAAAATGTAGTTTTTTCTTGTTTGCCTAAAAGTTGACTTTAAATTACAAATTTTTTTACAGCTTTAAAGTAGGCTATAATCTTTATTAATTTTATTTGAAAGGCCTGAAGGTAGGCAATATTTAAAAAAAGAAAACATTAAAATACATTTATTTTTAGAATTGCTTTTAGTTAATTGCCTGAAAGTAGGCACTATAAATAATAAAATAAATAAGTTTTTAAATATAAATTATTGTTTCAGAATTTCTTTAATCCTAAAAGCAGGCAACATTTTAAACAAATTATAAGTAGTATATTTTATATTTTTCAAATATGCTTCGGTTTTGAATTTATATTGAAATATGTACAAAAGATCATGTAGAGTCATGTATTGAACTATATCTGATCATATCTGTATGATCATTAATATTTCGTTTTTCACATGGGAATATTCAAAATTGAAGCAATATGAAATGGAGCTGGAATCGAGTAAAATTGGAATACTAAACAGAGAACATTTTTGAGGGACAAAAAAATTTTATATTATTTTTTTTTCTTAAAATTTAATGAATAGCTTTATACTTCAGTATTTATAAAACTAGTTTTTTAATGAAATTTCTTTTTTAAGTTAAACGTTTAATAAATAAAATGCACTTTTTCATATAATTTTATGAAAACTTCCCAAGTAAAAATCAAAATATATATGAGCATATATGATCATACATTGGCTGATATATGAACAGAACATACATGACCATATGTGTCCATGCATAGTTCAATATATGACCGTACATGATCTCATATATTTCTATATATCTTCGGATCTGAAATATTGTGGGTATATGACCGTATATGTTCATATATGAGCATACATGAATATTATATAAGCATATACGATCAAATATGAATATATACGACCATATATCCTCAAATTTCGGATCCATCTATAATCATATACAAGTCCATATATGACCATTTATGTTTATATATATTTCGATTTTTATATGCATTGCATTAACTCAATGAAAGGTTTCAATGGACGAGTTCTCGTGCATCTTCATTGCTTTTTTACTAAAGTTGCTTCTCTCAGTGTAGATAATGGGGAACAAGTGAAATTGACACTCTAAACAAGTGGAACTTGGCTTAAAACATTAATGAAAAAATAAAATTTTATAGGAATTTTGTTATTTGTTATTATCAATTGTTGTAGCCTACTTAAGGGCTGACACTAAATTAAATTATTAAGTCCACTTTAAGGCTTTATAAAATAAAATGCATTATTTTAATATTTTATAAAAATTAAGATTTATGTCTAGCAACTATTTTAAACTTTAAGCCCTTGCAATATAGATCTCCCCCATTTTTTTTATAAGAAAAATAAACAAATGTTGACAATATATCTTATAAAAATTCCTAGGGATTTAAAAAAATCCCCCTTTTTTTAAAAAAGAAATATATATTGATTTTTTAAACTTGTTTTAAACTACAAAAAATATTAACATTAACTAAATGTAAAACAAACAATCAAATGATTTAATTACAAGAGGGGGGAAATGTATTACATACATTCACATACAGCAGCTAATAATGATGATGCCTAAGTAGTCATAATATTAGGCTCCTCAACAAACCAAATAAACAAATGCGGGTTTATTTTATTGTCTGTTTGAAAATGTTTTGTAACTCATAAATACTCTATGGTAATGCACTAAACTATAAGATACAACACATTATGCCCTATATTGAACACAAAACTAACACAACACAATATGGTATTGGAAGACAAAAAGGAAATGCTGCTTGGTTTGAAATTATTATGATGTCGTTGCTGCTGCTGACGGTGATGATGATGATGCTGATGATGATGATGATGACGATCATGATGGTGTAAAGTAAATGTCTATGTAAAGTGCCAAAGTATGGAGTACATGCGAAGAGTAAAGTCTTAATTTTGATTTATGGGCACGCCCGCGCATTTTTTCTTTTCACTGATGACAATAATTTTTTTGTCTATAAAAAAAAGTATTTCATTTCAGTTTTAATATGATTTTTTTACACACTTTCAAGTAAGTTTTTTTTTTTTTTTTTTTTTTTTTTTTTGAAGAGTCATTTTTATACAGTAAATGAAATATTTTTAAAGGGATAGTATGGGGCTTGGAAAATATTTAAAATTTAAATTTTTAATACATATATTGAAAATTGTATTTAATGATTAATAAAATCTAAAGATCCTTTATAAACAGCTGTTGTTATAAAATTTATTGAAAAAGGAAGTTGTGTTAATATTAATTTAAATTTCCGTTTGTTTTAATGAAAACCTACATACAATTTTAGTTATCTTCATTAAATGTCATTTTTGTTTTTCAACTTAAGACGACCCCCCTAAATTAAAATTAATTTTTTTTGTTTTTTTTTGAAAACTTTGATTTTTTATGATTATGATGATGATCTTTGGGTTTTGCTTTAATTTTGTTAAATGTGGTGGTTGTATGATTTAATTCAATTGTTAAACTTCCGTTGGAATATTTTGCATCAATCGAATTCAATTATCTTTTTTATTTTTTTTTTTTTATTTAGTTTGTATGTACATGTACCAGATTTTAATATTATTTATTTAAAGCAATTGATTATCATGCTGTTGACTGTCAGTTAGACACTTTATATCGTACGTTAGTGTATGTGTATTGAAACTCATGGATTTTATTTTATTTGATTTGATCAGTTCAGTTCAGCTTAAAAATTAAACTCAGCATCTTTAAATCATTATTGCTTACACTCTCACTCTAACCATTTAGTTTAGTTTATATTTTGTATGATATAAAGTATCATTATTTAACAAACAACTGCGTAAAATAGTAAATTAAACCGGATGTATGAATGTATATAATCTTCATAAATGTATGTTGGATTTTGATTTTGGTTTTTTTTATTATTATTATTATTTACAGAGTTTATTTCAATGATGATTGTGTTAGATATATCTTAGATTAAAAATGATTAAAGTTTGATTAAGTGTAATAAAGAAAAGAGAAAAATATCAAAGAAAATTAAAAGAAAATTTTTCGATAGAAAAAAAATTTTAAAATTGATTTAATAAAGAAAAAGATCATAAATGTGTTTAATTTAAGTAATTTTAAACTTTTCCTGTATAACATTGATATTGTTGGCAGCCTTAAAGTAGGCTTTTGTTCAATTGTAGGCAATGTATTAAGAAGTCTTTGGTAACGATCATAATAATTCTCTTTTATTAAGTTTTGAATTTATTTTCACAAATAATTTTATAAAAACACAAATATCTTAAAAATTAAATATTTGAAAGCCTAAAAGTAGACTTTGATTTATATAAATATTTGGCATTCTCAAAGTAGGTTATATTTTTTTAATATTCTCCAAAAATTTTATGAAATTTTATATTTGTGTCCATACAATATCTTTTGAAAATAAAATATTTAAAATAGAACCTAAAATTAGCCTTTTGATTTAGTAAATATTTTTCGAAATGTTAAATGCCCGAAACAATCATTTGAATCGGTATTTAATAATAATTAAAAAAAAAAAAGTTAAAAAATATCTGGAGCATTCGTTTTAAGTGCTCTTGAAATTTGGCGTCAAAAAAATTATCAAGAAAATATTCGGAAACGATGTTTGAGGGAGGTACCAGATCGTATGAGGATTCTCGAATCTGCGTAAGTTAAATTTTTTGTTATAAATTCTTAAAATAATATTTGTTTGTCTTTAAGGTTTCGAAAAAAATGCTAAAAGTTATAGACATTTTTTTAAATAATAAAATAAAATATCCTACAAGAATTCCTATTAAATTCTTCTTTCTTAAATTTCCATTAATGTAACTTTTATATTTAAATTTTTCTACTTAATCGCACATTTTAAGTAAAAATATTATATAAATTTTAGGCTAAAAAAATATACACAAACTTTTTGAAATTAGTTTAAAACTTTAATTGATACAACTAAATACTTTATTGAAATTTTTCGTAACATTTTTTTTTTTTCTAAATAATTTAATTAATTAAATTTTAAATGAAACCGAATTTGAATGTAATAAATCTTTAACTGAAAATTTTTGGCCATTAATTTTTTTGCCCAATATTTTTTTTTAAATTTTGTCCAATTATCTTTAGAATTGCAATTTGTAGTTTGTTTACAAGGTTACATGGACAGGCGGACGCTCGGCGCACTCCGCTAATTCGACACAAAAACTTATTCTGTAGGTAGGTTTAGGTCCATTATTTCTGGTAGTTAAAAATATCATACGTTTAAGAAATGAACTTTAAAAATATTTATCATATTAAAAATATGCTTGATAAAAATAGGCAACATTTTGTGCACCCTAAAACTGGCCTGCTTTTCTAAAAATTTTTTGAAATGCATTTCTGTTTAATTAAACACTAATAATATATTTACAGTAAAGGTTCAATAGTAATTTTAAAAGTAAATCAAAGAAATAAATATTTGAAGTACAAAAAAAAATATATTTTTAACTTTTCCTACCGGACATTCAAAAACACAAAAAATACGGAATTTTCATGTTAAAATTTAAATATATATGAACATCCATGATCATATCTAGGATTGTATATGATCATACATGAGCATAAATGACCATATACGTTAACGCATGGTTCAATATATTACCATAAATGATCTTAAATATATATCATGTATGACCATATATCAATATTTATAATTATATACGGCCATATAACCTAAAACTTCGGATCCAAAGATATATGGTCATATGAGATCATATATTGATTGATGAAACGACGTATATGGTCATGTGTGCCCATGTATGATCCCATACAAATCCATGCATGATCATGTATGTTCATATATATTTCTTAAAGCTAGAAGTTAATATTTGTTGGGTGAATAACTTAAAAATGCAAAATTCCCAACAGATGGCGTATGTTTATATATGGTTTGTGTCTTTAATAACGTATATGGCATTTTGGAGGGTAAAAATCTATCGCTTTTTCTCACTTATTTCTTTAAACAAATAGTGTTAATAACTTCGGTTTTCGCTTTTAAAATATCGAAAGCTGGAGGTTTTACTTTACTTTTTCAATTTGAAAAGAGTAAAGTTTAGCTGCACTTCGATTGCTAACCGAATCTTATCCTGAATATGTTTTAACGATTTCAACCTGCGAGAGATGGTTTGTGCGGTTTAGAAGTGGTGATTTTGGCACGGAAGAAAAAGACCGCTCAGATCAGCCAAAACATTTCGAAGATGATGAATTGGAGACATTACTTGATGAATATTGTTGTCAAACTCAACAATAAAATCATTAAGAGTCACTCAAGTAGCGATTTCAAAACGTTTTCCAGCAACGGGATTCATCCAAAATCAAGGAAATTGGATACCCTATGAGCTAAAGTCGAGAGACTTTGAAAAACTATTTTGCATGTCTCAATGCTGCATGTAAAGAAGTAATTTTTGCATCAAATCATTACTGGCAATGATAAATGGATTTATTACGACAAGCTGAAATATAAGAAATCGTTTTTGAAACCTGGCTAACCATCTAAAGCCGAGAATCCATGGTGTCAAGGTAATGTCTTGTATTTGGTGGGACCAGAAAAGATTGGGCCAGACGATCACAGGGGATCTGTAGCGAACACAATTGATGCATTTGAAACCAGCATTGGCCGAAAAACACCCGGAATATGAGACCATACATGAAGCCGTTATATTCCGCTCCGCTCGTCCACATCTTGCCAGACTGATAAAAAACTATTTAGAAAAAGTGGTGGGGAAGTTTTGCCTCAACCGTCTTATAGTCCAGACCTTGCCCTGTCCGACCACCATTTGTTTCGATCGATGCAGAACGCTCTCACTGGAATACGCTTCACTTAAAAACAGGTTATCTAAAATTAGCATGATTCGTTCATGGCCTCATGGCCTTTTAGCGCGGAATCCATATTTCACCAGAAAGATGCGAAAAGGTAATAGCTAACGATAGCCAATAATTTGTAAAAAAAAATTATATTGTAACAATGTTTCACAATAGACACCCAAAATTTTCCAAACATTTCGCATTTTTAAGTTCTACACCTAATATATGGCCATTCATGTATGATCATATATGTTAATGTGTGATCAGGTATGATTATGTGTAATCATGTATGATCATTTATGTATATATAACTATTTTTTCATGGGTTTTCGCATTCGTTAAAACATTTAGTAAAAATTTTCTTATAGAATATTGTGTAATTGATTAATTTTGTTATTAAAATTCTGTTAAAATTTTTCTAAAATTATGAAAATTTGTTCATTTTCACCCATTTTTATTTAAGGCCGAATATCAAAATTTCAGGAAAATTTCGAAATTTAAAATTTTGTAGTTTCTGTATTTTATTTATTAAATTCTACACCCTTTAAAATTGTTTCCTTATATAAATTTATATATTTATCTCCACCATTTTATCATTTTCTCTATATAATTTCCTGCCTTTTATATTATTATTTCCAATAACATGATTACAATTTTATTCCACCATTTTCTCGTAATTTTTTCCTCTTTTTACTTTTTGATATCATTTGCTAACCATCTTTGTATAGCCCCTCAAGGATATAAATATATTTTTTTTTCTGCAATTTGTATCTTTTTTTGTATAACCCCCCTCCCTCCCTACAAAAACTCTAGATTTTTATAAAATTTGTTCTTTCTTGATACACAATAGCCATCCCTACTAAATACAAGACATTAATATAGAAAAAAAAATCCAACTTACCGCATGCGAATAAGAGACAGCAGCTTAAGCATCCTCCTAAAAAGAAGAAAAAAAAAACTGTTCTAAAAAAATTATACAAAAAAAAAACACTATTATTTGGAGTACAATTTTTTTTCAACACCCAAATTGTTATATATCCCCCCTTCACCATTTAACAAAATCTTCTTTCTTCTTTCCCTTATACAAATTATTTTCAAATACAGCTGGAACAAAAAAAAAAAAATATTGTTATAGTCGCGCCTTAAACTATATTTAGATGTGGCAACCTTTCTATTATTGTTTGCAGTTTTATAAATCTAACTAACATTGAAGGTTGAGGTTGTTATAATATTTTGAAGCTTATTAGATAAGTTAAAATAAAGCATTTAATTTAAACGAAGAAAATGCATACTAATATATTTTACAACCAACCAAAAACTACTAACATTTTTTGTATAATACCTATCGATATAAAAATTCTTATAGTTATCAAAGTAGTACTTAAATCTGAAGGATTTTTTTTTATAATTTTCTCATTTTTACATTTTTCTATATACAATTTCTTATTTTTTTTTTTTTTTTTTGGTACAAATCTACTCCTCCTTTTTATTTTTGAACAACCATTTTACTACTATTTTATACTTACTACCTTTTTCTATAACATTCATCTGCTTGTTCTTCTTTATTTATTGAGTTGCTATTGCTTTAGAGATTTTATTGTTGTTGTTGTTGTTGTTGTTGCATTAGGGATTTTACTTACAACATTTTCATTTTGTTGTTGTTGTTGTTGCTGAGTTCATATATGTTGTTGCTGTTGTATGTATGTAGGTTTTGGTGGTCCATGGCTCTTTCGTTTTTGTATATTACGTTAAGGTTTGTTATAGTTGTGTTATTCGTACGTATATACGTATGTATGTATAGAGTACATATCGTTATCGACCAATGATATTGGAAATATGTCAGGATGAATGCGTTGCGCAAAAGGCATTGGCATCATCATCATCAACAACAACAACAGCAACAATAATATCGTCATCATCAACATCAGTAACAGCAACAAAAACATGTTAAAAATATTGTAGGGAGTTAATGAATTCAATTGAAAACCCACTCAAAACAGCTCCTCCTAGATTATATAAAATTGCACAGATATGTAGGGAATAAAAAATGCAAATGTAATAAGTAATAAAGCAAATCCAATCAATTTATTTGTAAAATTAATTGGAATATTTTTATAAATAAATGTCCAATATAAATAAATATTCCATTCTAGCTTACGAGGAATGACAATATACGTCATTATACTTTCGCTTAGGTTCTCAGCAAAATTTTTTGTTACTTATTTGCCTTTATAACTCATTCGACGGCTGCTTCTAAATCCGATAATTATACCCTACACCACTTCCTGGTCAGTATATATTTAGTTTGTGCTGATGTTTATAACAACCTAAAATATTGGATGTAGAGTCCCCCCACCTTAGAATATACCGATCGACACTGAATGCAATTATCTCCGTCTGTCTGTCAATGTATTTTTATTTGCATGCTACAGGTTGGAAATATTAAGATATTTTGATTAAATTTTGGAACAGTAACTTAATTTGGACGAGGCCTCTTGATTTTAGTTAAAATTGGTTCATTTTTGGGTCTAGTGGTCAAAAACTGACAAACATGATTGCTACACAGAGAAAACAGATTCATCGTATTAACCGAATTTTTTGCCAACTGAATATTTTAGTTGCAGCAACTGAATTGTTTAAATGTCGCAACAGATTCATCGTATTAACCGTATTTTTTGTCAACTAAATATTTTAGTTGGAGCAACTGAATTATTTAAATGTTGCAACCAACTGTGTTCCTGATACAATTGAAATATTTATTTTCAACCGAAATTCGGTGGATCCAACCAAATTTTGGTCGCGGTAAAAAAATATATCGGTGGCTCAAACCAAACCATTTGGTTGGCAAAAAATTTAGTTGTCACAATGAATCTGTTTTCCCTGTGTGGAAATTTGGTGCAATTTGGTTAAAATCGGTTCTTGTTTACACCACTATCCATACTAAGACCAAAAAGGTAAAATTATCAAGTTTCAGAAGAACTCAGGCTAAAGTTAAAATGAATGACATACTATAATAAAGGCAATACAGACTAAAGACTGAAAGAATTCTTTATTTTTGTAGTGAATTCCTAAGGAATTGAGCTATAGTTTTTTATTCAAGGAATGAATTTATTAATAAGAAAAAAAAACATCAATTAATGCTTTTTAAAATTTAGCTAATTTAAGCAAAACGAGTGTCATTTTAACTAAAATGCAAAAAATTAGTAAACTTTTCTAAAATTTTTGTAAACTTTTAATGCACTTTTATACACTAACTGACTTCAGTTTCTTTAAAAAGTTATCCCTACATTTGTTGTTAAATGATAAAATAGTTAAAATAAAAAAATAAAAATATTTTATTTTTTTTTTGACATATTTAATTTTTTTTTTTTACCTAATTAAATTTTTTTATTTGACTTTTTATATTATTAATTTCATTTAAAATGTTTAAAAAAAAACATAGTTAGTGGGATGATAATTTTATAAACAAAGTAAATGAAAAGTCGTTTATTTTTTACAGACCTTGTTGACAGTTAAAAATTAAATAAAGCATATATCATTACTTTTAACGGATTTTGTTGTTAATTTGTCGACAGTTAAAAGAAACAAATAAAGAAAATACCAATTGTTTTTACGGATATGTACTTAGTTTTACAGTTAAAATAAATGAAAAATTATTTTTTTTTTACAGATAATGTAAGTAAATTTATTAACATTTAAAATAAATTAAAAGTTTTTCGATTTAAATCATAAGTCAGTACACCGGTTTTTAAGTGATTTTTCATTTATTTAATAATTGGTATATTAATTATTTTTAAATTTTAACTTATATTTTATATTTTAAAAATATTCATTATATTTAAGATTATAAAAATGTTCAACAAAAAAATTTTAACATTGCATCATTTATGATAAAAGTTGTAAAACTTTTTGCTAAATGAATGGTGTTAATAGTATTTTTGTTTTTGGCTCCAGTGGGCGTTAGAGGAATATAAATAAATAATAATAGGATTTTAGATCATATAATTATATAATCATATTATTTTTTATAAATTGTTTTTTATTTCAAATAAACATGAAAAGTTTAATGAGTAAATTATAGAGAATAAAAATTGAAAAACAAATTTGACAGAGCCAGCAGGATAGAATACTTCGTATTTTCGGTTGTCGCTACACAACCCTCTTTAGCATCCATGGCCTTGTTGGGTTAATTTTTTGCTAATTTTAGCAACTCGGTTTAAAAAGATTACTAAAATATTTGATGAAAATCAAAAAGGAAAATTAATTTGTAGATTGATAATGGAGAATAGAGAATTGGAAGAATTTTTACAAAAAAAATTATTTTGTACTAAAAATTAGTACAAAAACTTTAAAGTGGCACATAAAAAGTTTTACACAAAAAGTTTTACTATCTTTCTTATTTGAGGGTATCTAGTGTTCGAAGTTAAGCCAAAATGTGATGTTCGACCAAATTTAAGCCGAAGTAGGGCACTATTAATATCCACGAATAAAAGCAAGCACACGCAACAAAATGTTTGCAAAAAATATTCGAAAAATAAGTTTTAACCAAATTTTTTGTTTAAATTATGTAAATACTTACATAAACTTACCATGTTTTTACTTTTTTTTTTTCCAAAAAAACTTTGTATATTTTCACAAATTTTTGTAAAATTTATACAAACATATTAAGTAGAACCTATTTTATCAGTATATTTGCATGCATTTAAAATCAATCAGTTCCAACATTAAATTAAACAGAATAAGATTTCAAATTAAACCAAGTTTGATTTCTTTTTAGTTTAAAGATGTCTCTGATTTTTCCAAAAATGTAAAAATATAATCTAAAATGCTGATATAATATTTATTTAAATACAATAAGATTCATGCTGAATTTAAAAATATTAGTAAAATAAACTGTTAATTAAAATATAATTTAATGATTGATTTATACTATGATTTCGATGTCATTTTGAAATATATATATTTTTTTTTTTTTGTTAGATTTCATAATTTACTATCTTTCATTTACCGACGGCTTTTGTTTTTATTTCAATCAC